>WMED01016367.1:0-13334 GCA_019650415.1 Pipa parva
AGGAACGTAGTGGACGCCGAGGAACATACAGACATAAGAGTGAGGAAATGTAGGATGGGGAAAGAGAGTGGAATGCCTTGGATATATTGGATATATTCAATGGAAAAAGTTGATTGATCGAAACAAATCTTGAGATACTTACCCCAAGAACCTTCCGGGTGTTCGCCCGATTAATAAATTTCGCTCACTTGAATTTGTCTGCCCTATGACACTTATCTACCTGCAATAAGCTTTTATACAGCTGTATCCAAATATTAGTGGAATCCTGGTAAATTATTTCACCTATGTTGCTTTATTACTATTGAGGACAACTAAAAGGCAGCAAAATAGTACTTTTTCAGTGGCAAAGCATTCTGGAATAGATTATTTGTGTCAAAATTTAGGTTAAAAAAATCATGTAAAATAGTACACTCGACTTATACATGAGTAACTACGGTAGTTTCCCTACACTCAGTGCTTTGTCGCCACCCCGATACCTGTCTGAGCATTGCCAATATGAGGCCCGGTAAGTGACAAGTCGAATCTGGATTAGATGGCACAGATAATATATGGGGCTCTGTTCTTGCCACACGCAGCAGTATTTAAATCTAGCCCGGCATGCTGTGAGGAGGAATACCGTATATACTCGTGTATGAGGCCCGGTAAGTCACCAGTGTGCAGCTTTCCGTTTTCGATCTACCGGTACTACAAATCTGGATTAGCTAGCACAGATATTTGGGGCTCTGTTCTTGCCACACGTAGCAGTATTTAATTCCATCCCGGCATGCTGCGAGGAGGAATAGATCGAAACTGGAAAGCTGCGCACTGGTGACTTACCGGGCCTCATACACGAGTATATACGGTATTCTTCCTTGCAGCATGCCGGGCTAGATTTAAATACTGCTGCGTCTGGCAAGAACAGAGCCCCATATATTATCTGTGCCAGCTAATCTAGATTCTTCCAATACAGGCACTTACCCAGCAATGCACATGGATTTGTGCATAAACTGTTAGCTGGAATCATTAACGCTCAAGTAAGGAGGAGGAGGGTGGGAAGCATTCGACAGTCTTGTTCGTTGTTGTACTTTTTTTTTTTTTTGTTCCTAATGACTCTATTAACAGTAACCCCTGTGCTGTGGCCAAGACATAACCCATTGCTGAAGCTTCTCTCTTGAGACTCCTGTTACAGTGTTTGAGCTGTGTACAGTGGAGAGAGAGAGAGAGACAGAGAGAGAGGGGGAGAGACAGAGAGAGAGGGAGACAGAGGGACAGAGAGACAGAAACAGAGAGACAGAGACCTCTTTACTCCATGCAGATACATATGAAAATATAAATGTGGTACATAAAGGAATGGCATTCCCTTTAAAATGCACTTTTTCAGATGTTGTAGATCATTGCAATTTTTTATATTCATTCATTTCACCATATCCAGTTTGGCGTTTTAACTGCTATTTGCTAGAGTCAATTTAACAGACAGGGAGTACCTAACCCTAACCCCAAGTTTTACTCTCGACTTATCCATGGGTCATAGCAAATTTCATAATTGCTGGCCCAAAAACTGACCTCGACTTATACACGCGTATATACGGTAATTCATAGTTATTAATGTAGACAAACCAGGGAAAGGGAGATTTATATACTCACTGACAAATCTTTACCCCTGGTCCTGTGTCCACCACAGGATCCAGAGAGGAACACTTCCCACCCACTGGAGGCAGGACACTAAAAAGAACAAAAGTCCTCCCCTTTGAGGGCTTTACCCTATCCTTACAGGATAGAGGACAGTTGATTTTATAACAAAGACTTGAAACATTATAATAATTAAAAATATTGTAACTACAATTTCAGAAGCAGTAGATTGTAGCACAGTGTTAGCCATAGATATAATTGGTGAGGAACAAAATGCCATTTTATGTTTAAAAGCTAACAGAGATATTATTAAGTCTGCAGACAAAGAGGGTGCTATTGTTGTTATGAACACTTCAAATTACATCCAGGAGGCACACAAACACCGAGCACTACCTCAAACTACAGGGGGATCAGACAGGCATTTTCAGAAAACAACTTCTAAAAATATTTAAGAGCTTTCCTACCAGTCTAAGAGATCATGCACATACTCTGATCCCCAAGTATCTGAAAATTGGCTGTTTTTATAGGATACCAAAAATCTTAGCAGACCTATAATCTCTGGAGTAGGCACACACAGAAAAAATTTCTGGCTGGGTGGAAAATGTTCTGAAACCCATAGTAAGGGCTACACCCAGTTATATTCAGTATATCACAGACCTCCTAAATAAACTTGCTGCCCTAGGTCTTGCACCTGAGGGAATCATCTTGGCCATTATGGATGTAGAATCCCTTTATACCAGCATTCCACAGGATGATGGTATCACAGCATGCCATTTCTTCCTGCCAAAAGAGAATCTACTTACAGAACCAGTTACACAACTCATACAATACATACTAACCCACAACTACTTTTCATTTGGCCAGGACCTCTACCTGCAGCAAATGGGACAGCCATGGGATCACGATTTGCTCCACAATACACAAATCTATTTATGGTTGTGATGGATATAAAAAACTGTAGGAGGACTTCTTGTTATCCTGTATCATCAAGCCTATGACCTACTTCCACTATTTTTATGATATCATAATAAAATGTTAGAAGACCTCTTCAAATTTCATGAAAATTACAACACTTTTCACCCCACAATAAAACTATAGCTAAGCCACTCGAAAACAGAAATCCACTTTTTAGACACAACAATATACATTAAGAATGGTATATTTCAAACATCTATCTACCACAAACCAACGGACCAACACACATACCTTAGAAGGTACAATTTCCACCCGAAGCACATAAATAAATCCATTATCTATAGTCAGGCTATACAATACAACCACATTTGCTCTGATGCTGCAGACAGAGATAAACATCTAGAGCAACTCAGACAGGATTTCATCAAATAAGGTTACAGCCCCAGAAATACAGATAACCAAATTAGAAGAGCCACCACCATACCTAGAAATGAGCTACTAACATAAAAACAGACAGCAGAAAAAAATCTGGATAACCCTTGTAGTTACCTACAATCCAGATATGGGGGGTTATTCACTAAGGTGAGAATTCAACTGTCAAATTCACAAACAATGGATTCCCATAGTAAATCCACAACAATTTCCCCATTGTAAAGTCGCAACAATGTTTTTTAAGTGAACATTGTGACAATTTTCCCATAATAAAGTCGCGACTGCGACAGTAGCAGCCTTTTGTGACTGTCTTTATCTAGCGAATTCACACCTATACGCAATTATTTGGACTTTAGTGAATAACCCCCATAGAGTTCCTGCTCAAAATTATGGAGGAGCTCCATCCCATAATTCATAGGGATGGGAGGTTACAAAAAATATTCACAGAACCCCCTCTTCTGACATACAGCCACCCAACCTAAAAAAACTCATTTTGCGGAGTGCACTTAATACTACTCGCATCAATGGCACGTTTCCTTGTCAGCAAAAAAGATGTGCAACCCGTACACACATTTACCCCACGGATAGGGTACCAATACCTCATCTACAAGGTGAGTACAATGTTCAGGGTACATATACCTGTGGATCTACAAACCTTGTGTATCTGATCATGTGCAGGAAATGCCCTAGTACAGGACTATGTTGCACTCTTTATAACTCCTTGGTGATTTATGTATGCCACCACCGTGGCATTGTCTGACTGCATCCTCAGTGGATGATCTCTGAAGATGGATGTCCAATATACTAGTACTAGATGCACTGCTCTCAATTTTAAAACATCAATTGGAAGAATGGATTTCACACCTGCCATGTTCCTTGTACTGTCAGAATTTGATATACTGCTTCCCATAGGAAAGCATATACAGTAACGAGATGCCATTGTAGCAGTCCTAGAGATTTGCCTTTTAGTAGTTTTTGCATTGTCATCCACCAAAGGAGTGACTGCCTTGTCACTGACAAGTGAAATCAAAGAAGATTGATCTCTTCCTCTCCATCTTTTTATTATGAGAATTTGCAACGGTCAAAGATGATTTTGAGCAAAAAGGTATTCCTTCTAAAGATGATACTAGAGTGCTTATTACTCTCATACAGTGTCTTATTGAGAAAGCATGTATTCTGTATAGGTGTGATGTCATCTGAAATATATGTGATCTATTTTCTTCTTTTGGAATGGTTACCAAGGCCGCCTCAGTGTAGAAATGCAGCCCTAGGTAAGGCAAGGATTTTGTCGATATCAATGACAATTTTGGTAGATTATCCAACTGAAGTTCTGAAAAATGGATTTGCAAATTTCCACTGCTTTTGATACTTCTAGAAAATATCGAGGGGGATATTGGCTAAAATTCAAATTGTTGCGTAAAGGTGTGAATTCGCCAGCTAAAGACAGTCGTGTCTTTATAATGGGAATAATGTTGCAGTTACGGCTTTAACGTGGAAATATTGTTGCAGTCGCAAATTGTCGCGGTTGCGGATTTGCAATGGGAATCTGGCATTTGAGAATTTTACAGAGTCAAATTCTCATTTTAGTCAATAACCCCATCACTCTCGATGAGGAGGTTGTCCAGGTATGGCATTACATGGATTCTGATTCTTAGAACTGCTGACAATACCACCTTGTTCCTTTTAAATGTGCACCATTGGCTCTGTCTCTTTCCCTTTTAGCGCTGCCTAATAGAGCTCTCCCTCCCCCTGAACAGGTAGCCACTTACACAGAGCGACTGCATACTAATGGCTTCCCCTGATCTCACCATTCAGTGTTACAATTGGGAGAAGAGGTGGGTTAATGGGGGACTTAATTCCAACTGAAAATACACTGTCCCAAGGCTTAATTGCAATATTAATACAGAAAGCCTTAAAACAGGGGTCGGCAACTTATGGCTCTTGAGCCAGATGAGGCTCTTTTGATGGCTGCATCTGGCTCTGAGTGTAACGAGCGGTGCTCACATGCAAGCACTGCTCGTTAAAGTCTGCCTGCTAATTGCCAGCAAGCGCTGTAGAGACACAAAGCTCTCTCAGCGCTTCTGGGTCAATAGCCAATCCGGAGTTGCCGACGTCACTGCGCCTCTGGATTGCTAGCCAATCCAGAGCCGCTGAGGTCACCTATGTGACGTCAGCAGCTCCGGATTCAAAGTGGCTAAGAGAGCTGTATGCATATGGCTCTCTCAGCCCTAAAAGTTGCTGACCTCTACCTTAAAACCTGTTCCCCACAATAATATAGGGAAATTCCCTTTTGTGTATTTCAATTCATAGTTCAATTATGGTAACTGGTTAGAATACAGCTATATCTCCATAGTTTTAGAATATCCTGTTAATTTAAAGTGCACCTGTCACCTAAAAACACTAATACTAATGTAGGTTGTCCTAATGAAATAATTTTTGTAAATATATATGTATTTAAAAAATGTACCTTTATACAGCATTTCTCTCTGATCTTCCCTGTCAGCCTGTCTTTTCTTTCCTGTGTTGGGTGGGCGTGGCTAAATGATTGACATTATAGTTCCTTCAATCAGATCCCTGCTAGATTTTGATTTAAGGGATCTGATTGGAGGAGTTGTAATTTCAATCATTTAGCCACACCCAACACTCAGGAAAGAAAAGGCAGGCTGACAGTGAAGATGACAGAGAGAAACGCTGTATAAAGATTTATTTTTTAAAATACATTTATATTTACAAAACGTTTATTTCATTAGTAGAACCTAAATTAGCATTAGTTTTGAGGTGACAGGTGCACTTTAATAAATAGATCTGGAACATAAATACCAATGCAGGTGCTTATGTTAAACATACTATAAAACCCAAACTTAAAATGTTCTAAAATCAAATATCATTATAGATTGCACTGCAATGAACTTTTGGCTTCCTATATTAATAAAAAAAGAAAAAAAAAGTATGTTCTACAGCTGCCAAGTCATGTACTGGTAATCCATACAATTAGTATGATATTACCTTTCCTGTGACAGTGATTGCACATACTAATATTTATTTAAGAGTAGACAAAGTTTTATGATCAGATTGCAATATCGAATGAGCTTACAACAGAAAGCTGTACTACAACCAACAAAAAATCAGGATAATGATCATCCTAATGAAGATGTACTAAAGTAAGAACTCTAAAAACCTTGCATTGAGAGCTAAAAACAAAACCACACACACAATAAGTAAAAAAGCATTATAAAAAAACAGTAATAATCTAAGAACAGTCATGTCTGACTTTCGGGATAGTACAAAAAAAACAAAAAAACTCCTATGGCTAAACACATTCTTCATCACAGTCATTACATAGCCCATAGTCCAGATTACATGAAAAACAGGCAATAAACTGCACAAAATACTATTACTTGCGCACAGACTTTGAATAGAGGAAACTGTGCCATCTGCTTTTTTTGGTCCTTGGAGTGTAATTTTCAGAAAACCATTTCAGCAAAGCTTGCAACAAGCATTTCATATACAGTGCTCTAGAAATACTGAAGTTTTGCAGAGCCATCTAATGACAGATTTTAGAAATGCAACCAGTATTTCAGTTATATCAGTTGATACAATATTATCAAATAATATCAATAACTCATTTAATTCAAGTATGTAACATTATTATTCAAAGGGCCAGCATATCTCGGTACATTTTTGACAATACTCTGTTTTGTAGTGTTTAGTTGTGATAGCAATATGCTAGTCTATACAGACATGCTTCCTTCCAATCTTTTTCTCTTTCACTGCTCACTGCTTAAGCATGCACAGCAGGTCATACAATTTTTAAAGGGGCCCACTGGGCATAAACAGAAATAGACAACTATTGGTAGTATGGGGCCATGCATGCATCAATAAATACTAGTTTACACTAAAAGTCACTGATTTTTATATTATATACAGTGGTAGTTTTGATCATAGCAAAATTTGGACCTGGACACCTATCAAAAGCAAACACATTATTATTTTCTTAATTACATTAACTTTTTTGCAAGTCCATTTTCTATCTTATTTGCATTAGCATGTGCAGAGATCATTGCCAGCATTATGCATGCAAAGGAAAGGGGGTGGATTGCAGTGTCAAGTGAAGGGGTGGGATTTCCCTTTAAGAATCAAAAAGGACTGCAGACTGACCTATTAAGGCAACATTAAATGGTCTGAACAACATCAAAATCAATCTATGTGAAGCAGAATATATTTAAACAACAATATTGTTTTTTGTACTCACTGACTAATTAGCTCATCTTTTGTCATATGTCCATCAGCTTCCTCCTCTGTGGCAGAATCCATACTTTGCTCGCCTATGAACCAGAGAAATGAAGAAGTTATTTGTAAATAATGAGAAATTTATTTGTAAATAATAGCATTTCTTGTTTGCGTACAATAGGCAAAATGTATTAAACTAAGAAAGACCACTCTTGGTCTTTCCGAATTTACTGAGTGAAATCTTGCATTGTTCTCACAAGATTTTTCTGAGTTTTTTTTTTTCGATGGAAGAGTAGCCGTACTTTACATTAGTAGCATGGCTACCTTTCCATTGGAAAAAAAACTCAATCTCAAAAACCCCCAAAAGAAATCTCGCGAGAACAATGTCACCCAAAGTTTACATAATTTCAGCATAAATGGCACATTCCAGATAATCTACTCTAAATTCTCTTTTACAGAGAGACAAATGTTTCACTGTATGAAATCAATATTAAAGAGGTTGTTCACCTTGGAATTCACTTTTAATGTTTTCTGGTTAGCAGCATTCTAAAACATCATACAATTCATTTTTTTTTTTTTTTTTAATTATTTCATTTTCTTTTCCTTCACCGTTTTAATGTTTTTATGCAATGAATGCCATCTTTGAGCAGCCATTTAAAGGTGCAAGGAGACGCAGGGAAATCAGACAGTTAGCTGGGGTAACAGTTAAAGGTGCTGCTGCCAAGTTAAATCCCAACCTATCACCCTACTGCTAGCGAAACTGTGGCAAAGTAGCAGACATACAGTATATCATATCTTCTGGACATGACCTATTATAACCCCATGTTGGGATATGGTAACAAATCTTTTATCCAAAATACTTTATACAGAAATACAAAAAGATCCATGGACACTATTACTAGCAAAACCAATAACAAGCCTGGGAAGCATCAAACAAAAATTAGTAAATCATGTCACCACTGCATCAAAATGCCTAATAGCAGCCCAATGGAAGAAAACACAACCACCCTCAGAACAAGAACTAATAATGAGAATACAAAATATAAAAACACATGAGCAACTGGCAACAAAACTACAAAATAAACTCACTGATCATTTAAGAATTTGGCAGAACTGGATTTTATCATATGGATAAGTTAACATAAGAATGATATCCAACAATCAATCTAGATAGGGCTTATACCCTCTCCCAACCCGACAAATAAATAAGAGATAAAAGGGAGTAGAGAACCTAATTGACGTAAATCCAAGATAAATGCCTTAAAGTAGAAATACCTTACTTGCTAAAGCCCAACGTTACCAGAGCATAACCTTGTTTTTCGTTTAGTTTTTCTTCTTGTTTCTTTAAAAACATTAGATATTGTTAATTTTTTGAAATGAGCTTTTCTATTTCCACTTGTATCCGAGTATATTACCGACATAATTAAATTCATCTATTTATGATTGCACTCAGACATAAGCAGGGACAATTCTAGCGCTGGGTGATGTGGGCGACCACCCAGGGCGCAATCTATTTGAGGGGCGCTGTTACCCACATCGCCCACTGCAAACTTACCTCCTCCAGCGTTCCAGCGACGCTCCTCCTCTGAGCACCGCCCCACAATGAGGTTGCATTCATTGTGGAGCGGTGCTCAGAGGAGGAGCATCGCTGGAGCTTTGGAGGAGGTGAGTTGGGGACGCCGGGCAGGTGTGCACCAGGGGGCGAGGAGGGGCGGTTCACCCAGGGCGCCCATAGGGCCAGAACCACCCCTGGACATAAATAATGAACAAAACCAAATGTACAATTGATGTTTATTGGAAATTCTTTATGTACTTTTGAAAAATGAATAAAAATTATAAATAAAAAAAAAAAAAAAAAAAAAGTGCTGCTGCAACAACGCACTCCCTCTAAAAGACAGTGGTATGTTTACTCCAGTAAGGAATGGGATATGACTATAGGGCAGGTAGTGGGGCTTTTAGTTATTAAGTGAAGAAAGAGGACAATCTGAGGAAAGAGAGCCAAAAGGCAATTATTGAGTTAATCAAAAGGCTCAAAACTGATGTTGGAAAGGAGGTTTATTTTGGAATAGGGATGAGGGAAAAAGATTGCTAAAAGGTTGGATGAGTTCTTAAACTAAGGATGGGGGCCAGGCAACTACACACGTAGAGGTTAATATAGCGTGGATAGAGAACCATTGTGGAGAATGTTTGCGGAAGCAAAAAAAAAAAAAAAAGCGCTACAGACTACAACATTGTCAGCATCAGAAAAATGCTACTGCACTTGCTCAATTTGTTAAAACACACATGAACAGGAAGTAAAGAGGATCACATTGCTTGTCTAGAGCAGAATAAGTTTGGATTGCAGTTTAAAATGGCTCCTAAGTATGCCATGCTGTACAGTCATGAAAAGATAGTGATCAGATCTAGAAACAACAGTGGCTAGGAACCCATCACCAATTTTGGATAAAACACATTGCCAAATCTAAATTAAGTATATAATAAACCATAATTAAATTATTTTCATACATATTTTTAATCTAACCAAATGCATCAGAGGCCTAAGATCACCTTTAAGGTGATCATGGCCTTGAAAGATATCTACAGATTAAGCAGACATGTATATAGAAAGTACAGATCTTGTCTTTCATTAGATGCATCATTCAAATCTTGCCCCTCTCTTTTATGCTATTGTTTGAGTTATCTAGGCCAACAATAAAAAACTTCCTTACCATCAAGAATCCTTAATAGTTTCTTCTCAGAAAGCATCTCTAACTGTTCTAGACATAGCTGTTTGATCTCTTCGATAGAATATTCCTATAATATAAATGAACAGAATAAAAACAATTTTATGTTAAAGGGGACGTTAGGTCTAAAGCTATTTTTATATTGTATTATTATTATTGCCACCAGGTATACCATCCAATCTTACGATTTTAATCATGAGGTCAAAAGAGAATATAAAATCTCATGCTTTTTGACCTTTATACATAATTTAGGAACAATCCACATATCTGGTTAGGCTTTTAGGCTGATCCTCTTCGCATATATCACCTATTATGTTGCTATTGTTGGAGTATTGTTCATAAACTAATGTTCCATAAGGTTCAGAATGTAACTGAAAATTTCATAGCAACAGCCAGTCTGTTACAGTTTCAGGGGAAAACTGCAATACTGCCATTGTATACTATATAACGTTTTAGAGCAGGGGTCTCAAACTCAATTTACCCGGGGGGGCCGCTGGAGGTAGAGTCTGGGTGAGGCTGGGCCACATCAGGTTTTCCACAAGAAAACAATAGATTAAAAACAATACATGGCTCTGTGGGGCAAGACGTGGCCCTGCAGGGCAATATGTGGCTCTGCAGGGTAATGTGCGGCTTTAGGGGCTACTTTTATTTATAATTTTTCATTGGTGGCTATGGAGGGGGGATCAGGGGGGCTGATGGGGGGGGGAGTCTTACTTACCCTCCCGGTAGAGTTCGGCAGCACGTGCTGTTGCTGCCTCAGCTGGCAGCGCTAAGCAGGAGAAGGAACCCAGAAGCGCTGATCACATGCGCTCCTGGGTTCCTATTGGCTCCTGTGACCAATCAGGTCACAGGTGCCCTCCCCAAACCACGGAGGGAGTCAGCCAGGACCCCCTCTGTGTTGGATCAAGTGGGGGGCTGCAAACTATCGTCTCGAGGGCCGCAGTTGACCCCCGGGCCGCGAGTTTGAGACCCCTGTTTTAGAGTATTAATTACCTTCAATAAGTCAGGAAGCATTTTCTGCAACTTCTTCTCGCCAACAACTCTAAAGCACTGTTGGAGCATCTCCTTTTTATCAGAGATGTAGAAACTAATGGGCTTTAGGGGAATGTTGAGGTCAAGGCCACCTTCTTCTATATCACTCGGCTCCTCAGCTTCATCTTCCTTGTCCACAGTAGGTATTACAAGAGACTCCGACTCCTACAAATATAACAAAAATTCTAGTTACCAAAAAGTAGCATCTTTCACATAGGTCTTAAGGGATCAACATACTGACATATGTGGCCTAAGAGGCAAGATATCCCTTCATATGACCCCAGAAATATCTATCCCAAAATTTCTCTATTGTACTGTGTTAAATTTATCAAGAGAGGGTTAAGGAGACTTAAAATTGTACATAGAAATATATGAAACTTTAAATACAGACATAATTTAAGGGTTTCACAGAGGTAAACAGACTAATATTGAAATGGATCTCTCATATTGTTTAAATGCTGCAAGTAAACTATGACTGACAGGTACGGTTTACCCTAGTACAGTAGTGGCAAACCTTTTTGGCATGGTCACTCACCAGCGACGTCAAGCGAATGCTCCTTCAGTGCAGGCCACAGATCCGGCCTGAAAACTGTCAGATCGGGTCCGCAGCCTATACTGAAGTCACGTTTGGCGACGGCTCACGTGCCAACAGAGAGGGCTCTGTGTGCCCTCTTTGGCACCCGTGCCATAGGTTCGCCATCCCTGACCTAGCATATGATATCAGACAAATGCCTGCCAGGTGAGCTATTTCTATAAAAGTAGAGGATAATAAAATGCATCTAGGCATAATATATTTATGTAATGTTATTCTACGACTACTACTACTACTACTACTACTACTACTACAACTAATAAATACAATTATGGAATTATTTTCAATGTTTCTAATTTACAGACAATTTCTTTCAGAAACCACTCTCCACTTGACCAATTTGGAACTTAATGCCAATCAATTCTCAAACAAATTCCCATAGCAAATCCACGACCATAACAATTTTCCCATTGTAAAGTTGCGACTGCAACAATATGCTCGTAATGAAGATGTGACTGCAACAGTAGCAGTCTATTGCGACTGTCTTTAGCTGGCGAATTCACACCTTTACGCAACAATTTGGACTTTAGCCAATAACCCTCATAGTTTCCAAACCTCCAAGTTTTTGATTGGTTACTCAGAAGTCTAATCTTTTAGAGAATTGCCTGGGTTAAGATTCCAAAATTAACTACTGAAGAGGTGACAGAATGAAGGTGCTTCAGCAAATACTACCTCACCAGTATAGAGGCAGTTTCAAGGAATGATGGAAAAAATAAACAAAAACTAAAATAATGATGATTAAAAGTAAGTTTTAGGGATTTTATGCAAACTTTTGGGCTTTATGTACATCTCATGTTCAATTAAAAGCTCATGCTTGGAAAAATGTGAAACTCATTTGAGTAATGAAAAAAAAAAAAAAAGGAAGTAATGTAAATTAATCTGTATTACATTGAAATTGTAGCGCATTTAATATATATGCCTTTTATTAAAATTCTAGTAGAATACTCTCATGCTAAGGGGGCTATTCTCTAAAGTCCAAATTCGACTGTCGAATTCTCAAACAATGGATTCCCATAGCAAATCTGAGACCGCGAAAATTCTCCCATTGTGAAATCGCAACTGCAACAATTTTAAAGTTACGACTGTGACAACATTTTCCATGGTAAAGTCGCGACCACGACAATATTCTCATTATAAAGATGCAACTGCGACAATAGCAGTTTATTGCGATTAAGCTGGTCGAATTCACACCTTTACACAACAATCCGGACTTTAGAGAACAACCCCCTAAATTTCAATCACATGCTTGTAACCAAATGCTAATTTCCTAAAGAATAAAAAAAAGTAATATCACGAGACCAGAAAGGCCAATCAAGAACAAAGTTAACAAAGATATAAAATACGCCAGAAATAAATGCTGTCAATCGTAGCATCTTCTACTGGAAAGAATCCCTCTCTGAGTCAAAGAGAACCTCCTGAGTACAGATCTTTTTACACTCATAGTTTCATCCAGAAAAAGAGAAAATCAGCGCAGTCTCTTTTAGGCACGTGCCCCAATAACCAGATTTATTCCTGTTATCAAATCCAGCTGAATTAAGAATGTCTACTGACACAGGTCTGCTTTACTTTGGTGGTGCAACATCAAGCAATGACATATATATAAATATTTGCAGTATTTGGTGATACCTTTTTTATTGGACTAAGTCTTTTTAAATAAGTATTTTAAAGGAACAGTTTAGGCACCAACAGTTATTTGCTGTCTGTTTGGCACTGTTAAATAAACGATTTTTGTCATATAAATTATTTATTCCCACCCTTCACAATTTAGCACCAGTTTGTTACTGAAGCTCCTCCCCTCTCTC
>WMED01016368.1:0-13334 GCA_019650415.1 Pipa parva
TGGGAAGGAGGTGTTGCGGGGGCAGTACAGTGTGGGAAGGAGGTGTTGCGGGGCAGCACAGTGTGAGAAGGAGGTGTTGTGGGGTAGCAGTGTAGCTATTAGGTATGTTAATGGCACTCTGCATAGTTAAAAATTATTAATCCTTTGGCCACCCCTACTCTAGTTGGTAGTAGGTTACAATCACAGCTAATCCCTCTAGCATAATCACCTCAAAGCTCTGATATTCAGACTTGCAAATATGAGTGTTCCCATGGCAATGGGAGGGAGCATTCTGAGTCAGTACAATAACACTATGGCTCCTTCAACCAGATTCCAAGATTGCAATTTGAAGGATCTGCTTGAAGGAAACTCAGAGAAAACAAACTGTGACTTGGAGAACTTCAGGTTGGCAGGTAGTCCACCAATTTGTAGGGCATTGTCTTCAAGGGACACTAACACCAGAAAAAAAAGCAATTTAGATTGGTCTCGCAGTAATTCCTATGCAGTACTAGTAATATTATCGTGGAAATTGAATTCCAACTTTTCACTGCTACCTGCAACCGTCTTTATAAATCAAACTTTCTGGGCAACTTCATGAATATGCATTTCTTTAAAGTTCCACAGAAAACCATGGGGGGTTGTTTCCTTCACAGATGAAAGATGAAAACAAACAAAACAAATCAAGAATTAAAATCAAAGGTATTAATTTTACATGTACTTTGTAGAAGTAACCGGCATTTCAAATCAGAGGGGATTTTTAAAAAAAAAATTTCTGATGTTACTGGTATGTAGATTTTGATCTGATCCATACACAGATATTGGTGCCATGCTTGTAACTTAGAGAAATAAATTAGGGGGTTACAGGCACACTGTAAAAATTTCCAACAGTCATAATCATGGTACATAATCATGCCATTGTTTATATGGACTACATTTTTAATGTGTCATTTAATGGGCAAACAAAAAGACCAATGTGAAAGAGACCAAAAAATGAATGCAACATTCAAAGGCACCTTATGTGAAACCTACCTAAAAAGGTCCAATAAAAAAAGATCAAGCGAGTGTGACAAGTATTGTGATCCTGATCCCCAATACCACTTTATTGTCATTATAAGCAAAGCATTGAAAGACTACAGCACTGAACTATTTACACTGACACTAAAGCACTATTAGCGAATTCAGCTATGCGGGACCTTACAAGGTAATTATTAAATGGAAGAGTCTCAGCAGTGCCTAGAATATTAAGAAACATATCTAGTTTTCTATGGCAGGTCCATGGTGATCACTTGCTAAAAAATGCACTCAACTGATATAAATGATATAGTCACTGCTGCAAAACTAATGCGGCTGCCAGACTGCCAGTACCGAACCAATGCACAGACCACTGTCTCTCTGGGTTATAAAGCCACATGAATCAGTGGACTGCTATTTCATGAAAGTGAGCCCAGGGACTGTGCCCTCAATCATTATCACCTGCCTTGCTTTGGGTTTACATTTGTAGAAATGTAGAGCTTAGTTCTAAGCATGCCATGGTAGGGGCTTAATGTGATCTAGTGTGAATTTCTTCTAGAAGGCCGAACTCACCATCAACTTGTGTTCTTTCTTCCACAGAGAACCAACCACAGTTTTTTCAATATTTTGCCACTGAGAGGGAATTCATCAAAAGGGGCAATCATAAACTAAGGATTATTAACCCACAACAACCAGCTATTAGCATTCACATGTATAGGGGAACTAGAATTATTAAAGGCAATTTCTGATTGGTTGCTATGGGTTATGGGTAAGGCATAATTTCATGTTAAATAGAATACTCAACATGACTTTGTGTCCAGCAAATGGGGATGTACGTTAAACTCACATTCTTTTAAATCAACCTACACTTACATTTAAATGGTTGCAACAAGGCAACAATTTTTATACAATAAAACAACTTACCAAATGAAAATTGAGTACAATATCTACAAAAGGATAAAAATAAATCATTTTAAGGTTAAGGCTAACATGCCCTTTAACATCACTCTATGATGGTGTGTGTATATATTTAACCTGTCCAAATGATCAGCTGAATACAAAGATACATGTGACAATGTACTAACAGCTGGAGCTGTGCAGGGTGGCTAATCTAGGGTCATTCATACTGACTCCCATTGTATTCTTTTCTGCAATGTCAATGAACCCAAACATAGGTTAAAAATAAATAGGCATATGCAATAAGCCAACATTGCTGATGGTTTTACAGAATTTTGGTCAAGTATTTTGTATGGTTGATTCATACACTGACACATATTCCAAATCCTACTAGGTTAAGCATTCTCTAAAGTTCTGCAGAGAAAACATTAAAACTCATTTTAATAGTAGTTAATTGAAATATTCACCATGTAACTGACACAAATTGCCAAAACCAATAGGCAACAATTGTCTAAAATGGAAGCCCTGTTTTAAGCAAGTTAGCAATTACCTTTGTTTTCAACATTATCATTATGTTATCATAATGCAAACTGTGTATATAATTACCTGGCACAGTGGCTACTCGTAGTAGTAGGCGGGACAAATTGCTACAGGTATCATATAAACACAATCATGTTAATAGCTACATATGTAAGTGATTGGTACTTCTAAAGGGTACACTTGATTAACTCTCTACTATATACTTTCATTCCTTAATTTTCTTACATTTTTTTTCTATGTAGTCAATCACAGAGTGCCCAGGCTACAGCAGACAATCTGTGCTTATTCATATTTTAGATGCACCACTATATATGAGGATGTCACTTACCTGTACTTGTGGGTGAGTTAATCTCTTGTCGAATGTTCCTGGCTGCTTGACTTGCAGATCTCGCTGTTTCTCTCTGGGGTTCCAATATATCACGGTATTTAGAGACCATCAAAACAGAGATGAAGTAGACCACAGCTAGCGCTAAAAACTGAGCTTGCTTGCTGTCATCCTAAAACAGAATGAACCCAATATTGTGGTAACATTATTTATGCAGCATGCCCATATACACAGCATTGCTTACACAGATATTAAAGGGATGATAAAGTCTATTTATATAAAGGACGTACTTTTACTGACATTTATAGGCACATAAAGTAAAACATATGGCTTTATGTTATTCCACATAGAGATCCTTATTTTACTGCACAGTTGTGTTTACACAGTGGGAGCTGCCATACTGTGAGTCTGGCAAGTACAATAAAATAAGACCATAGACTACAACTAAATAGCGCCCTCTTGTAGCCAAACCTTTTTTAAAAAGGTTAGAATGTTTGCTTACCATAACAAACATATGAGATATAACGGGGCATTTACTTAAAATGAGTTCATGTTATGAGTAAATAATAAGGCTGTATATTTTCATTCTAAATATATAATAATAATTATTACAATAATTATTGGTAGAGCCACACAGATATTAAGAAGTGATATGATCATAAGAGAGTTGGGTAGGTTCTTGGCAGCAGGTGAGTGCAGGAGATATTTAGATATGAATAAGCTACTGGAATTGCCTTGCAATATAGACATTATGAAGTAATGATTAGATTGTAAGCTCTATGGGGCAGGGACCTCCAACCTCTTGTGTTAACCGAAACCTAGCACTTAAAGTAAACTATCCTTGTGATATTATACTTGTATTGTTTAATGCACTTTTCCCATGTCTGTATTGTACTTGTATCACTGAATTGTACAGCGCTGCCTAAATTTATGGCCCTTTATAAATAAAATTATACATACAAGTGTAGCAACTACTCGTGGCTATTTTAAGAGATGTGTGGGTCCATAGCAACAGCGTAGGGTATGGACTATCAGACATACTATGTACAGAGGAGGTTAACTCAGTTACCTTAAATTTTAGCAATTACTTGCATAGTACCAGTACCCTATATTGAGGGAAATCAGTTGTGAGCATTTACCTTCCTTGATTTTGCTTATATTTTAAGTTAACATGAATTTAAACATTGCCATTGATGCATTTAAACCACCAGTGACAAGTTATCACTCATGAACTTTAATTTAAGTTATTTTGAAAAGAGTAAGACTCTGCAGATCATCATGGGTATTTTCTTACTAACCCATATAGAACAGAGTTTCCTCCATACACTTATTGTTCAGTAGCGGTGCAGAGTTCCAAGCACTGGCTGTTACAGCCCAAACATACTTCGCTGCAGTGATTTAATATGACATCCAGCAGGTATTACTACTCATAATTATGTTTTTTTTATAACCTTCTCTTTATTTGTGCTATACTGGGGATCTCAAACCTGCAGCCCCCAAAAAATTCATTTGTGGCCCATGGGGAAACTGTGCTCCAGAGACAACCTTGGGACAGCAGAGGGCAGGTATATGTAGGAGAGTGTCCGTCAGTGGTGTAGGATGAGCCCCCGCTGTGCCCGCAATGATAAGGAGTGCAAATCTTGTGCATGCACTTGTACGTGAACACAAACTAGCACTGTGCGCAAGTAAGGAAGCGGCACAAACAAAAAAAAAACAACTCAAAATTTTTCTATGTGCAGCCTTCTTACATGGGCAAGTTTGAGACCCCTCTGCTATACTGTATGTGTTTATAAAATGTACTACTTATGCATTTACAGCTTCTATGCCAACACTCAAAGATATTGGTAAGTCTGTTCTCTAACAGAATTATAGGGTTTCCAGCAGTGGTTGCGTGTGCTCCACCTACCAACTGACCACACTGCCAGGTACTGTGTTTCCCTGAAAATAAGACAGGGTCTTATATTAATTTCTGGTCCTAAAGATGTGCTAGGTCTTATTTTTGGGGAAACACGGTACCAGTACAGAATATTTCTTGTACTTCACTGCAGCTAGGTTTTATTTTCAAGGGAGGCCTTATCTTTCTAAGCTTGGGAAAAAATGCACTAGGTCTTATTTTCGAAGAAACAGAGTATCAGGGGGTTTGGCTAGGGGAGGAGAGATTGTGACTATTCTTAAAGAGAAAATTATTTCTGAGAGGATATTTATTATAATGAAAATTCTACTATAAAGATTTAAAAGAGTTTAAACTTATCTTTGTATCTAAAGATGATCATTACTGAGAGTTTTCATGCATTTATTAATGGCCACAGCTTACTATGCATTATTTCCTCCACTGGTAATTTTAGTGATTATCAAACTATAAACTTGCATTTCTATGTTGGCAGTATGCGCTCTTCATTTAGATTTTATGGTTCCAATAATAGCAAAATCTTTCTTCCTCTGTCTAAGAAATCAAACCATCACAGGCTGAAAATTCAGCCAAGAAGCTCTACAGTGCTATCTAGTGGGCAGTAAAAGCACTGCATTTAATTTTACATTACATTGTGTCATTTTTTATAACTTGCTTCTTTTGTATTAAATACAATCAGTTAATTGTGCTTTGCATGTTGAAATCATTCTTCTATTTGGTGAAATACGCTAAACAAAAATAGAAAGGAAAACTTCTCAAATCCTTAGCGTTTTTTATTTATGCCTTGAATGACGGTGAATTCAGAGATACCAAGGTATTGAAATTATTTTAGGACAGATGTATTTTAAAAATCTTAAGAATAATGTAATCTCATAAAGGAAATTCCACTTTATATAAAGCATGGAGAAATCATTTCTGAACAGGTGAAAGCTGATGGGATGATTATACCATTTAAAATGTCCATTCTGCCATGAGAAAGTAATTGAAGGTGCAGTACAAAGGCAATACTAACACTGCACGCCACAAAAGGTAATAATTATTTTTAGTTCAACCAAATAATCTTGAAGCATTTATCTTAACTGAGAAATAATATATTGACTATACTGTTCTGCTTAGTGAGAATGTGTGTAATAACTTGAACCTGATTTGTTTTAGAGCACTGCATAGGTGAATACTAAAAGGCCTAAGTCAAGCTGCTTATTTTGCTGAGGATGGTTATGGAGCAGAATACCCAATAACTGGCCAGATATTTCCACAATCAACATTATAACATTTCTTTCACTTACATGCCTGGCACGACTTCAACCCTGCAGACATGCAATTGTGCAAACAAACAAACCCACAGTTCCTCTATTGCTGAACCAATCTATTGCCATGATTGACGTTTAAGTGTACCTGTCACCTCAAAATTAATACAAATGTAGGTTGTACTAATAAAATAAACATTTTGTAAATATATATGTAATTTAAAAAATGTACCTTTATACAGCGTTTATCTCTGTCATTTTCCCCCGTCAGCCTGACTTTCCCAAGTTGAGTTGGGCGGGGCTAAATGATGATTGACATTATAGCTCCTCCAATCAGATCCCTCAAATCACAATCTAGCAGTGATCTGATTGGAGAAGCTTAAATGTCAATCATCACCCCACCCAGAAAAGAAAAGGCAGGGTGACAGGGAAGATGACAGAGAGAAACGCTCTATAAAGGTACTTTTTTTTTTTTTTATATATATATATATATATATATATATATATATTTACAAAAATGTTTATTTCATTAATACAACTTAAATTGGTATTAGTGTTTTGAGGTGACAGGTGCACTTTAACAACTTCAAATATACCCCGAACCAACACCCCCCCCAAACACATAGGAACACTTATTGCATAAAAAAAATATTTTACCTTTTTCGTTACAATAATTTGATAAAATAAAATTGAAACACAAACATCTTTCACATCTTCCCAATCACAAACAAGCTGAATGTTGTGCACCAGATATTAAGTCTACCAGAGGCTTTGTACCGTGCATTTGGCACACCGTGGAAGGTGTGAACTGAAATGTACATCCCACAATACCACTTATTAACAATTTCACCTACAGTTTTAATGAAATTGTGTAGCTATACACTTAAGAATAAATATCAATAAAGCATAATGTGGGCTTTATTGTTCTCTTTTAAAAAGATTAGGGAACCACCCCCAAGGAAATATTTCATGCATCATCAGCACCTGAGAACTACCATTTTATTACACACAGTTCAATTTAAAGTGCAGCATGAACATGTTGTTATGAATAGGCCACACAACAGGTATATTTATAGGTGTGCAGTTTTAAGGGGAATAATAAGAAGACATGAGATCGAGCTAGTTTAGATTATGCAGATCACCCCCCTCCCAGCCAGAAGTACTTATTAAAATACCATCCCACGGGGATGATTTTATTTTATTATTCCTTACAGCATTTAAAATTCACAGATGGCCATGAAAATCTGGGGTTGAAGATGTGAGACACTTATAAAATATGGAGCCACAGAACAATACAGACTAAATAATGTATTTGGTCTCCTGGAGACAAAATCAGTTCATTCAGGGTGAAACCAGCTCTCACATATTATAAAGTTATCCCACTAGCTACAAACACAAAAAGGATGCTTCATTGCAGGTACCAGCTGGACAGTGAGGGGAAAATCAGCCTCATTACAGACATGTGCACTGGTGAGTAAATGCACTATAATGTGGACCAAAAGGATTTTATTTACATGGTGGGGTTGAGACAGAGAGCCTCATTGACTAAAGTCCAAATAGTTATGTAGAGCTGTGAATTTGCATCTATTCTCCACTTCCCCATGTTTGCTTATTGAGCAAACTCTGCGATGTGGCGAATAAGCGACTACGTGAGTCATGAACTATTGGAGCTCTTCGCATCATTTTGCATGACTTCTCATCCTACTTCTATTTGACCAACTACCTCACACTACACATCCAACAGCAATCACCGCTGTCCGCCTGTTCGACAAATGTATTCTCCATTTAGTCAATCCTGGGAATTGAATTTGTGACTATGTAGCCAATACAACTCAATTTGTAACAAAGTGAATTTGACAGATGAATTCTCACTTTAGTCAATGAGACTTTTTAAGCATACATGTGATTGGCAAGTCACTACGGCCATGGCAGATCCCCTTTAACATTTGACTGCAGCATAATTTTAAGTATCGTGTAAAGAGATTTCAGTGAAAACATGGATTGATCACAAATGCAGCAACCACAAGTTATCACTGGCCAAATGCAGAGAAAAAATGTAGGTTATTACACTAGAGTACACTTCCAGCATGTTTCTGTTAGGCAAGGGAGACAAAATCCAAGGTTTATTTTATTTTATTTTGCATGGTAGGTATTGCACACGTAAAAACACAACTTACACAATTATAACATAGATGCAGTATTTACTTGTAGATTAATATAGTTACATGGATTTCACTGGCTGCAAAGGACAAATACTTACCACATCGCGGAAAACAACCGCCCGCAGCCGATTAATATCCACATCCTGGAGAAGTCGATCAGGGTCTTTTATGGGTGAAAGATTAGCTGGAATATTATCTACCGTAGTCTGAAAATGTAGGTTTACAACAGTATATTAATAATCATTGCCATAATAACCATGTGAAATTCATACTGAAATAAAAATCATATCTTCATATAACACTGATGCACACACTGATTAATTTATATGCAGAGTTAGAACATGTTCATTTGCAGAGCAGAAGCTCCCATTTGACTTCATTAGGTGTTAATGGACACAACTTTCACATGACTGTTGCTGGCCCGAGAGCAAAGCCGGGAGGGGTGAATGGGCATAAAGTTTACACATTCTTAGCAATAAAGTGCAAATCCTTTAAAATACCAGTGCTACATTTTATATTTTAACCAGTACTTTACCATTTAACATTTGTATGATATGAGTGTTAAAGACACAGATTGGATGACTTAAAAAGACTGAAAACTTTGTGCTAATGTTCTCGGCACACATTTGCATACACCGGAGAGGTTTATAATGCTTGGCGGGTCACTGTGACTTGGCTAAAGGCCCTGAATCAGGGACACAAGCCAAATTCAGCAGCCTGATTAAGAAGGAGGGAAGCCAAAACGCAGACACTATGTGAATTAGGAAAATAGAAGTAACTGCCACAAATGGCCTTAGATGCAATAACTTAAAGCCAAAGGCTGGAAAGGGTGGGTGTTTCAGTACAGGGAGGAGGGAGATAAGGGGACAGAGAAGGAGGGAGGCAGAGAAATGAATAGGCAGAAAGGGACAGGAAGAAAACATGGAATTAAAAAGACAGAAATAGTGAAATGAGGATAAACCAGGGAGGAGGAAGCAAGATAAAAAAAATGCAGAAAATTATGAGAAGATAGAAAGCGAGACATAAGAAAATGATACTCCAGATCACCAGCTAATGTCCCCAAGTCCTGGCATAGTCACAACCAGTCCTACATTTATAAAATCACCCCATCTAAACCAGAGTAGGTCCATCGCTCATACGTGAATCGGATTGGAACTGGCTATAGTGGGAAGCCAAAGAGAGCCAATTAAGTACTTCCCCCATTGTCTCTGCTAACACTGGATCCTACTGACTCGCATGAAAAAAAAAAGCAATGAAACATGGATTTCACATGTACAGGGAATGCACAGCAACTACTGTTTCTATTGAAATGCTAATAATTCTAAAGATGCATTTCTCAACCACCAGCACATACTAAGAACTCTTTATCCAGGCTTATAGTTAACCCTTTACCTTTGTTGTGGTAGTAGCGGGCACACTTTGAAGGTTGTCCTGAACTTTATTGCTGGAAAGGGATGGTTTCGTCCCCCTTTCTCTCTGCCTTTGCCGACATTCCAAACAATTTCTCACAGCTACACAACAAACTAAAAAGGGTTTAATCAAAATGAGCTTACACTTATTTTACATCATCACTGCAAACCCAAATGCACAGTTCACGAACAGAACATGTAAGCTTTTATTGTATGGTGATTAAGCATGTGTTGAGGCTGACCCAAGTGCAGTGAACATTCATGTTGGGATTCATTATTAAAACCAATGCACAATAAAAGCAAATATCTGGGTCCTTTACCTGGAGAGTATTTCTCTACACAAGCAGTGGGTAGATATGCACCAGTTAACTTTCTAATACTTGTTTTGGAAGAGAAATACTCTTGGTGGGAGCAATTGATGGAAGATTACATTATAATTGTACGTGTTTACCATATTAAACCTAGAGAAGGTAGAACAGAGTTCTTCCAGATGAACTAAAAAACATGATCTAGCATCATGACAATATAACCACATCATTATATTTCTCTGAAGATGGAATTATTTAGATTTTGTTTAACACATAATCCCGCTGTATAAAACACATAATCCCGCTGTATAAAAGTCTACCATGTTCATGTCTATAAGAACTGGGTTTATCTGTTCACACTATATGATTAAGTGCAACCTCAATCATAGGTAGATGTAGTATACAGTTCTATCAAACCTTATCCAATTCCCCTGGTAATCACATCTCCTTTCATGTCTATGATGTCATCAGAAAACTACAATTCCCATGCAGCTAGTCTGCAGTAAGCAGACATTTTATTTTTGTGTTAAAGTTTGATCTGATTGGATCAAATGAAACTTGCATAATTCTAGCTTGACCTTACGTTCTAGCAGGCTTATGGAAAGGTACATGAATGAGGCCCAGCTATAACTTGATCAGACACATATTTTGAACTGTTCTGAATGCCCTTACCAAGCCTCAGGCACTGTCGCATTAATCCTCCAGAAGACATGTTTTTCTCAGCTTCAATTTCACTAAAATTTAGGGAGCTGGCAAAAACGAGCACGTCCACCATAGCCATGAGGCGGCTAAGGAAAGTCACTGCGGTTTCTGAAGACATTCCTTGTGTCACTTCAATATTCTCCAGCTCAGTCTTAAAACAAAGTAACAAGGGACAAAATGAGTCTGGTGTTAAATTCTAAAGGACACAAAGCCATGCTCCGCTCATTGTTAAAGACACAGAGAAATGTCATGTACTTAAAAACCAAGTAAACAGCCACAGGCAGAACAGACTGGCGCAAGCATTTTTTCACATAAATATGATAAACAGAGCATGGAAAATCAGGAAAGTGATAAAACAGTTTAGATAAGGTACTCAGATACATTGTGTAGATATATATATATATATATATATATATATATATATATATATGTAATTGGGTGCTTTCAGATACATTTAAACATAGATCACAGGACAATAAATATAGAAACAGAAATAATGCAATGGTGGCTGGGAAACTAATCTAGTACCCATAACCACACCTAGGAGATCACGAGGAAATGGGATGCTTTGTAGAATGCAAAAAGACTTCAATTTCAACTAGCTTTCAGCCTAGACTTTTGTCTAGTGTCAGACATGAAAACATTACAGGGTAAAACATCCATTTCCTATGAGGTGCAACAGAATTCTTTTAAACATATCTCCCAATTTCGGGAAGCAAGCATACACACTGGTATGTCAATTTTTTTGCAACTTCACCAGTGTACCACCCACTTTCTCACAAATAAGCCAGTGACGTGTATTTCTGAGGCAGGGTGGGTGCTGCGTGACGCAAAGGGGAGGTGACAGGAGCCAGAAGGAAACAGGACTGAAGTACAATGACCCCAGAACGCAGGAGAGAATCTGAAAAACTGGACTGTCCAGCAAAATCCTGAAGACTTGGGAGGTATATGCTTATAAAAGGCAAACTGCAATGGGACCTGGACCCTTAAAGATGTACAAAAACCCACTCAACCTAAAATGGAGCATATGTTAAATGTTTAGTTTGTTTTTTTTTTTATTGTACTTAACCTTGCTGGCAATCTGGCAGCAGAGTCACTAACTGAAGATTTCAGTTTAATAGTAGTAATGGAGTTCTGTTTCTGACTGGAGAATCACAAAGGCACTAAACAAGAGACTGCCCAGTGAGGAATAATAACATACATTCTTTTGTTGCTAAATAAAGCAATAATGATTTGGTGCAGAGGTAAAGCTTGTTTGGGCACAACAACCATTTAAAAAAAAAAAAAAATAATTAGTCACTTGTGCGGCTTTGAATCAATAGAAGATAATGAAAACTTAACTTAAAAAGAGGCTGTGTGGTAGCATCAAATCCGAATAATTACATATATGAAGTTAAGGTTTCCTCTACAGAATAATCTCTGCTCAATGCTGAATATTTATTGATAAAATCAGGGAAACCATACTGATAAATATGGTTTTCAGTTAAGCTGATGACACAATGGACAGTTTGCTGCCTCTACATTTCCTGAGGAAAGCAATCCAATATCTCTCAAAATAGCCATGATCGCTCCTTATTTATTTTATTTCAACTGTATCAGAAACAGCCGTAACAATGTTAAATTAAAGAGAATTTTGGTTCTGCTTGAGGACCTTTTGTCAGAGTTACTCTGGAAATAATTCAGAGGTTAACTGTCAGGTGAGCTTTCAGCCTTATCCTAAAAAAATCTGTAAGCATAGAAATAAATGAGGAATATGAACCAGATGAGCTACTAACATGCTAGTGGACTCAACTGAACTAGACTGATTTCATGATTAGCAACTCTTTATTTCTGAACAGGTTATCAGAAAACTGATTTTACTGTAATGGGCATTTAATGAGATATTCATTTATCAGACATTCGACAGCCCGGCACAGACTCCTATGGATCTATATAGATACAGAAACCCTGTGCTAACCCATAAAAAAACCCACAGCATACCACGTACACTTAGTTTGTCTAAAACAATAGGCTGTTAGAGCACTAAGGTTTTGTTTGCAAACTTTAAAATCTCCTGTATGCTGCCACTTAATTAAGGTAAGGCCTTTCCATGTTAACTATATGTAACATTTAGGACAAAAGTTAGCGATCATGACATAATCATAATCCTGTTGCTAAGGCTATGAATATACAATCTGCTGATAACAGTCACATGACTACCAGATAATAGAGGTCTGATTTCATCAACATTCTTTCAGGCACAATAATGCAGTGTTTTTAAACCTTTCC
Organism: Pipa parva; assembly: GCA_019650415.1. Classification (NCBI taxonomy): domain Eukaryota; kingdom Metazoa; phylum Chordata; class Amphibia; order Anura; family Pipidae; genus Pipa; species Pipa parva. The sequence goes on from WMED01016368.1 coordinate 12,758, forward strand.
CATTTAATTCATGCACCGTTTTTACTTTTCTATTTCTACTGACTGACTTGCTGCTGTTTGCCTGGCACCATTCACTTATTTATATTGTAGGCATTCTGTAAACTCAATTCCCAACTGATCTTTCATAAAAATGTCTGTGTGACAGCGCTTGTCACTCCTCTGTGCCCACACTGTTTAAGCAGACATCACTGGCTTACAGCTGGCGCTTAAAGTGCTACTAACAGCACACAAACTCCACAACAGTCATACTGCTAAATCACACTACACTGTCAACATAAGAAAATGTGCCGAGGCAGATCTACAGTGATAGAGAGAAATACAAAGAGAGAGAGATACAGAAATAGAGAAACAGATGTACAGAGAGCAAGAGATACAGAGAGAGAGAGAGGAATGTATCTTATTATAATGTAATTATTATTTCTTTTTTGCCTCTGAATGGCTGTGATCAAGGCCCGGGGGGAGGGGGAATTTTTAAATCATAACTTACCGGTAATACATTTTTATTGGACTAACAGAGTCAGGATAGATAGATAGATAGATAGATAGATAGATAGATAGATAGATAGATAGATAGATA
>WMED01016370.1:0-13333 GCA_019650415.1 Pipa parva
ATACCCCCCACAAAGTATATATCCTCTAAAAGTACCCACCCTCAGCTATCTAGGCGTACCCCCCTTATTTTTTTCCGTAATTTATGAATTTTGTTTTTTGCATGTAGCACTTCTCTGTAACCCTATAAACATAAATTATTTGTCAGTTGTGCTCCACTAATTATGAGGGGCCAGTCTAAGCCAAAAATGCCAGGGCCGATTTTTTGTCCCAGTCCAGCCCTGGGCACACGCACCGGCGCACAAACGTAATGACAGATGCGTGAGCCCCCTTGTTTGAGTCAAACAGTTTGATTGCGCGGAGCCAGCGGGGGGGGGCTCAAGGGGTGGTTCGCCCAGGGCGCAAATCTAGCCAGGACCGGCCCTGCTTAGGCAGCCTAAAAAAAAAAAAGTGAAAAGAATCTGGAAAAAAAAAAAAGAAGAAGTTTTGATTTCATTGAAACAATATTCTGTACCACCAAAACATAATATTCTGTTTTCTTCCACTAGAGATCACCGAAGTTCAAAATATAAGTAATAACGGACTTCCCATAATGCAACCATGTTGATATTTGGAGCATATTTATTAAAAGGGTAAAAATATGAACAGCTTGGCAAGGATAGGTTGTTTCTATTCTCTCCCTCAACTGAAAATAAGTGGGTTCAGTCCTACTGTTCTACTGACTGCTAATTGTCTAAGCTTGGCTTGTATAATGTTTACTAAGTCACCAGGTTTTCAGTGGGCATGTTAAGGGCAGGAGGCTGAAGATCAGTTTACTTTAAATATCACTGAGCTAGGAAAAAATGTGAAGCGGAGGAGAGAAACGAAAAAAAAAAGTTGTCCCCTTGTGAAGCTGCCAAATGCATTATTTATTAAAGGAATATAAGAATAAAGACTATGTTTGGAAACGAATTAACTTATCACATACCTGAAATGTATGTAAGGGACACATTGGGGATGTATGTTGTCTTGTAGATATGGGTTAGGCTAGTACAGGGGTCGGCAAAATGCAGCTCGCAAGCCACTTGCAGCTCTTTAGCCGCCTTGCTGTGGCTCGGAACGCACCTCCGAAGCCCCACTCATGACCACCAACGGCTCTTCTGATTGGTCGTCGGCAGGTCATGTGGTCAGGAGAGTGCGCTCCTAATGGCTCACAAAATAGCTGTCGCCGCTTTAGGAGGGAGCGAAGTGGCTTCCTCCTCAAAGAAGTTTGCAGACCCCTGGGCTAGTACATGAAATTGGTATAGTGTAAATTGTTGGAAAGTTCAATAACCAAGTATTGTAATAAATACATCTATTCAGTATACTTTCTAATGTTATTTATTAGTGAGTGGCAATTGAATGCATAAATGTCTGGGTACAGTATTAGGGAAACCATATTTTTGTTTTACAATATGCCTGTTGCAAATACTGCATTAACCTACTTTGCTACCATCAGAAACATGTCCTTAGTTGTTTTTTATCATACACTCGCACTATATTTTTATCATACACTTGCAGTATATTTTTGCACAGTACTGCACCAATTGTAAGGTAAGTCAGTAAGGAGACCTGCAGTATCCACTCTGACACTGTGACAAAACATGCGTCTTGTGTGTGTGGAAAAGAAGGGACATCATGCCAGCATGATGAATACAAAGAGAACAAAGATATTACAAGATACTTCTGAAATAAAATACTAAATAAATATGGCTGGGCTAAATACTAGGATTCTGGCCCAATAAGCAGATGCACTGCTATTTTGACAATAACTTTTTCCCTTCCCAAGAAAACTCTGCTACAATATAACTACATGAGCACTGGTAAATTTTATTATGAATGAAGTCTTTATTAGCACACCTGAATGGGCGAAATTTACTAAGGGCGGATTTAGTCCGCCCAAAGTTAATTTCTGACCGCACGTGCGGTATTCCGATTGATTTGCGATCGCACGATCGTAATTCTGATCGATTTACGATCGCACGATCGGAATTGCGCTCAATTTGCGATCGCACGATCACAAATCGATCGGAATACCGCACGTGCGGTCAGAAATTAACTTCGGGCTATCATTTCGTCCTTAGTAAATTTCGCCCATGGAGTTTATGAGGATATCTTGGACATGTTTCATGGTGCATTCATGGAGATTTTCATGTAACGAGAATGTATCTTAAACACAGTCGTGTACAAACCCTGGTAGAAGTCCAATAAAGAAATCTGGACTGGGCCTCTCATCACTTTAATTTTGCAGGAAGTTACCCAATCAGTTGGGCGTTAGCTCAAAGGTCCTTTCTTCTCATGGGTCAATTAGGAGTTGCCACTAAGACTAAATGGTATGTGCACCACTGCCCAAACATAGGATTGCTCTTGCAGAAGACTTTGAAAGACAGATATACAGTAATGCTTTTCTATACGTGTAGATAATAAGACAATAATGCACTGACCATTTTTCTGTAAATCAAAATATTTCGGTGTCACAATTTATGTAAAAAAATTAACAGAACTTACTGAACATATGGACAAATGACGTTAATCTAGATGAGGCTTTAAGGGGGCTTTTACATCAGGAAGGGGTAAACAATTCAGAAGGAATAACCCATAAAAATAAAATTGCTTTATTAAAATGATTAGGATTTTAAGGTAATTTTATAAAAGTTGTGGCAATAGGCAATTTACCATACTAAATGTGTATTTGTAAACCTGAACAAAATTTTCATACAAAAACAAAACAAAGGTAACTGAGATAAGTGGTCTTCGTGTCAAAACATGAGTAGTATTAATCAAACCCCTAGGGCTAAATTATGGTAGTTGCTTGTTAACATGGCATGTACATGCAGTGATCACCTAAAATACTTGGATATGTAGTTTTTTTTTTAGAAAATCACAGCCAGAGGTATAAACACCAGACTTATTATTATAACAGAGCTGTTGGTACAAACTGAAATTCACTTTGTTAAAGTAGAGAGTTATCATTAACATGGGGAGCAGAGAAAAATAGGAGTAAGGTCTTAAAGGAACACTAAAGCCTGTAAAAAAAAAAATGCTTTCCAATTCTTGGCCACCTACAAATAAGTGCAAGTATTAAAACTAAACGTTTAGGCTTACCAATTTAGCAGAACAATCATAGCAGTGGAAGAAAAAACAAGCATGAGGCAGAAGCTCTCAGCTAATCCTAGACCCTCCTCCTATTTCCTCTGTGCAGTATTTAAATTATTATGCAGCTTTGGACTCTGAGCTGTGTTAGGCTGCTTTTCTGCAGTTTTTCAGTCTGTCTTGCACTAGGTTTCCTGAAGCAAGTGAAATCAAATTTTAATTAGTTTCAGAAGGGGGGAGCATGCTCAGTTAGTGAGCATAGCCCATGACTAAGGGAGGAGGAGCTTGGATTAACCAGATACTTCTTCAAGTGCTTATTTTTTTCTTCGAATGCTATTACTATTCTGCAAAATCAGTAAGCCTGCAAAAACCTGTCATTTTAACAACTGCATAACTTAATAGTAGGTAGCCAATAAATAGAAAGCTATTTATTTACTAGCTTTAGTGTCCCTTTAAGAAACACACATGGTAAAGGTGGCTGTGAAAATGAGCAAATCTTCCAATGAGTTTGACAAATAAAGATTCTAGAACAGACAATAGGTGTGACAAGTTTCCATTACTGTTTGCTAATAATGACTGCAGATGAACATTTCTCATTAATACAACTGGCTATTCTCTGGGTGGAAGGTGTTCAAACAACAAACATTTTACCTTCATGCCGGTTTTTCTTCTTCATCATCCATTTCTCTACTGTTTCAGAGCTAACACTTTCCGATACAAAGTCATCAAGGACTTGGGGATGAAGAGAGAGATACGCCTTCACTTTTTCATCTGTAAGATCTGAAACAAGAAGTCATTTTCTTCATTTCATTTAATAGGTGTTATATAAATAATCTTACATTTTATTTAGCGTTTTAAGAGTGTCTAGCATCCAAGATACATTGTATAACAAAAGCCATGTCCATGCACTAAAACCCTTAGCACATATATCAATCCGACACAAATTGTGGCTAGCCTTTCCAAATGCATTAACCTTTTCCTATCCATTCCCAAGATTCCATTCAAATCCTTGGTCCCCTGGAAGGAGACAACAATATTACAGACGCATTTCTCTATCCTAAGTCCTGCTAAAATTCACTGATATTGCATGAAACTTCTAATTTCACGTTTTTCGCCAAAAATATTAGGATTTCGATGGGCGGAACAGGAAATTTTATTGGATAGGAAAAGGTTAAGGGCTGCATCCAGCCATGCTGTAACAAGCTAGCTAATTAAGTGTAATCTGTACTGAAGAGATAAGATGGGCAAATGTGGCAAATATGATTTGATTATTTACAATTCAAAACACATTCGAAAAATATAAATAATTATATTATATAAAATATATAATAATAATAAAAAAAAAAGAATGTTGACAAGTTGCCGTTGACAAGTCTCTGAAAATTTACTTGAAGGGTAAGAGAATGTTTTTGAAGCAAAGAAAAAAAACTTAAATTTCTCAGGGGAAAAAAGGTGCTTGTTTTCATAAACAGACATATAAGATGGTACAACAGAGTTAATGAGTTCTGCTGGGGACAGAAGGGACAATCCTAACAAGTTTTAAGAACATATAAACACATTAAAGTACAGTGAACTTATTCAAGCATGTTCAATTCAATCACTGAAGACTTATGGAAAGCGTGTTTTTCTGCACAAAATCTTCACACTACCACTAGCAGGAGTGTTTGTTTCCCAAATAGCATCACAATACATATTCAATCAACAAGCATTGGAATGAAATTTCTGAATCATCCAATGAAGCAAGATTACATTGGGAAATGCTTTATTATTAGAGTAAATGGAAAACATGAAACGGAATAGCTAGACATCAGAAATTATATGTTTTACATGTATTACATGTTCCCTTGAGTACAATCATTTAAAGGACAGGATAAAATGCAGGTATAAGCCTGAAAATATAAAGTTTATAAATAAAAAAAAAAAAAGGTTTATTTGGAACTCATGTTCAAGGTTAGAGAATGGATAATTAAAAGGGACCTAAATGCTTCTTCACAGCGTGCAGGCTGACAAAAAGCCAACGCGAAGCTCCTCCCAACTGTTCAAAGCCGGTGATAAATGGTTGAAACATCATCACATTCATTGCTGTGGCCAATGAGAACGCTCCCTACAATGAGCATGATTATGTGAGAGGCCGGTAAAACAAGTGGGAGGAGCTTTGCACTGGCTTCTCTGTCAGCTTGCGCGCTATGAAGAAGCATTGGGTGCCAGATAATTACAGCACAGCTCACGCTATGACTGTAGCGATTCATCTCTATATCTGGTAAGTTTTTAATACGTTTTTTTTGTTTTATACCTTTAGTTCTTCATTAAAAAATAAAATGTCCATCATCAATAAAACACTTCTATTTCTATAAATGATGGGGATAAAAGAGGATGGCAGTGAGAAGCTGATTGTAACAGTAATCCCAACAGAGCCAACAGTACTTTAGCTCCATGGATGGTGACTGGAGTACTAATGCTATTAAAGGTTTGAGTGACATCTGCCAAGAAGTTTCCTGGCATCATGGGTAGAAATGCTAGGGACCAAGGGTCTTTGTTTTTATCACAGTATGCTTCTATATTCTTTTCTGACAGTCAGAAGCTGCCCAGCCTGCCAAACACCACTGATCATTCCTATTTCCAAACATTAAAGCAGGATTTTTGCTTTGTATGTATTCCAGGCAATCAGCCAAGTTGCTGTACCTGTTTCTGGTAAAAGCAAAGCATTCTGAATGAGAGAGTAGAATTCCTAATTTCATTAAAAACAGCATTTTAAGATACCAAAAGTTGATTATGTGAAGAGCCAGAGCCAAAGCCAATAACCATTAACTAGAGAGGGGTGGGTTCTGTAGTCTATTTTCGTGGGTTTCCCCATTCCCTTTATAAAAAAACAATGTTCAATTTTACTGGAGATACTAAACATTCTAGCTCCTTTACTCCCTATAATAACATCATTTGCACAGTATGTATGAATAATGTTAGAAAGTATACGTATGTATAATTTTTATAAAGCGCCACAAACTTACGCAGCGCTGTACAGTTCAGTCATTTTATGACACCTGGACTGTCTATCTTTGATTTAACTTCAATTGTGCAAATTTAGGCACAGGGTGAATTTAGTGTATGCTGGTCATAATGTAAAAACAATAAAATCTGAACATTTTCTAGAAGCTGAATCAGTTTCAGCTCCTTTACTAGGGATGATTTTTGCGTGTGTTGCACTTGTGGGAATGTATGTGCAGGACATGAAATGTAAGTTTGGACCTTTAAAAGCTGTGCACATCTTCCTTTTAACTGTGTTTCCACGCAGCCTGAAGTATCTGCTTATGTCAGGAAGCATTCATCTATATATTTTTTATTCTTACTTGCTGCCCGCTTGTATTTTGCACTCTCATTTTTTCACACATAATGAACATTAACTAAATAAGTTGACATATGAATGACAGAAACATGCAAAGCTTTGCGTTAATGACATAATAGACGGTCTCCAGACTACTTCCTGTTTTGACTGTTTGAATGCGCAGTTACTGAAAAACGTTTTATGCCTTTCAAAGCCGTCAAGAAAAGCAGGTATAATTCTACCAAACTTTATTGGTGTCTGCTTTGCACTGTGAGAAGCAATAAATGCATAACCCAACAGTACAGTTTTCCCCTTTTCCTTTTTGTGTACTTGGAAGAAAGTAAAAAAATTCTAAGAGAAAATAACCATGAAATGGCGCTTAGATTTCACGTTGTATTTGCACTTTATATTGTGCAGGCATTCTGAAACATTTGCTTGTGTGTGCGTGTGCGCGTTCACACATAAGGGAAGTCTGGGGGACTGTTCTAGTAACAACTGGCTTGAGGACAACCCCATATATCTGCACAAAGAGTATAAATGGGGGAAGGGATAATACAGTGTTGTTTGACCAGTTTCCTCTATTGTATCTTTGAACAGTTTTCACATATACATTAAGGGCAGTGTCAAAATGTATACAAACCGCGGGCCATTGCATGCAAAGGTGACTGCAACAAAACACATCCTACCAATTTTGCTGTGGTTTAAAAGGTCGCAATGCATTGTGTCACAGTTTTTGTTGTTATAAAGAAGAAGAAAAAAAAAGAATTGCGTGGCACTACTGACATTTCGCCCAAGAAAAATATAAAATTTCAAATTCCAGTAAAATTGGACACTTTTTGTTGCATTTCAATATTTTTGCCAGCAAAAGGCTGTGGTTTTGCTAAAATTAATGTGAAATCGAATACGTCAATAAACGGGCCACTAAATTTCTAACTGTTAATTTAACAGAATCCTAATAATTTTTGGGAAAATGTAATTTTATCACCCATAGCATGACCAGATATCAGAATGCAATATCTGTTTCCTTTAAACTTTATTTCACTTGTCTATGGAGTTGTGCAAGATATAAACATTAACTGTAATCTGAAATCGTTCTGGCAGTTATGGCATAACTGTGTCACACAGGAACATTTCAATAGAATCTTACATTCTATATACAGAAAGAGAAACTGTCCCATTAAACGAAAATCAGACCAGAGCAATAAGTAGCTTACTATTACTTTATCCAATTACTAAATTATACAGCATTTACCCTAAAATAAGAGAAGGAGACTGTATAAAAAGTTACCAAAAAAGAGAGAGAAAAAAAGGGGAAAAAAGTATGTTGGGAAGGAGGAAGGCGAGGCGTAAGTGTTTTATGGTTTAAAATAAGATACATTTGCTGCTGTTGCATTTAGTTGAACCATCTTCCTGAAACAACTGTGGAATGTAAGGGTTAACAAAAAGGAAGACAGCAGGACAGCAAGGATCCCGCTAGTCTTAAAGGGATCCATCCTTTTTCATTTGTGGTTTTTCCATAAACAGGACTGTCTTTTTTAACAGCTCACCCGGCTATAACAAAGATAGCCTGCTTCACATATACAGTATATCACATATATCACTTCTCAACAAATTGTGGCTGGCCTTTCCAAATGCATTAAAGAGGAACTATAGTCGAAATACGTATTTACATATGCAGTACTACTATACCTTAGTGAGAAGTGTTTCTCCCCAGTAGTTGTTACATGTGATGCAGAATGATTGAGTAGGCAGCACTGATAAACTCCTGCACCAGGAAATGTGTGTGTGAACTGGCCAGTTTTCCATGAAGATGTACCCTCCCCCGGACATTTTTACCCTCCTTACTACTTAGCACATGTGTACAAGTCAGCTTTCCCTCTGTAACCTCCTGCATTCCAACTTAATTTATGTGGCCAAAAGGTCAGCACACTGCTTAACCAATAGCAGTCAGGCAACTTTTTCTTCTCATGTTGCCTGACTTGCAGAACAGAAAGAGGAGGGGGAGTGGGGGGAGGAAAATGTCAGCTCTCAGGAAAACTAATTAGTCATGGTATCAGATTACCTAAATAGTGAACTTTACATATATACAGAGGGAGATATCAAATAGGGCAGTGATGGGCAACCTATGACAGGCATGTCAGAGGTGACACATCGAGATGTTTTTGCCGACATGCGTCATGGTGGCATTCGTGTCGCACTCTCATGTAGTCCCATAGCAAAACCGTGACAATTTTTCCCATAACAAGATTGCAACAAATTTCCCAATGTAAATCCGCAACTGCATCAAATTTATCCAAAGCAAAACTGCGACAATTTTTCCAATAGCAAGACCGGGACAATTATTCCCATTGAAAAACCGTGACAATATTCCTATCATAAACTCGCAACTGCGACAGAATTTGGACAAGTGGAGCTCAAAAAGTTAGCCATCACTGAACTAGGTTAACTTTGCTTTTGTACAGTAACTCACAGTATTCACTGGTCTAGTGGATTTAAAATTAAATTAAATTTATTAATTAAAGGAATTGGTTAATAAGACATTTTCACCTCTGGTGATCTATTACCTCTCTAATCTCCAAGAGAACTCATTCAGGAAAACTGTGGTTTACTGCTTCTGTGCAATTAGGTGATTAACTTTGAATAATACACACATCTACAGCAATTTATTTTAAATACACAGACTTTGCTTGTCATTATACATTTTGACAGCTTTTTCCAGGACATGACACAAAGACAAATCTCCACTAGTGACATATGCCTGAGAGAGACAGGGTTATTAAAGGATCTATAAAAGCATAAGGCAATTTCCACTTAAAGAAACATAAAGGGAAGACAGTTGCTTACAAATCATAATGCAGACTTGGCTTCTTTTATGCTTGTAATTTTCAGTGTTATCCTAAGTTTCAGCTTGCCACAAGGTAAGTTATTGGTAGAACATTTGTTACAGTAGTGATTCAACTCTTCATACAAGGAAGGATCTACCAAACCAATAGCAGTAAGTGTTGGCTCTAGCAGTTCATATACCGAGATACTGATAACTACACCACTTGGTTTTTCTTCATATGGTGCACAGAAGTGACGCACACCCACCTCCTCCACCTTTAACCACAGTCTTGCTGAAGCTGCAACTGCCCTGTTTCCCCTGAAAGCAAGACATCCCCCGAAAATAAGACCTAGCTGCAGTAAAGTACTAGAAATATATCGTACTGGTACAGTGTCCCAAGAATAAGACCTCCCCCGAAAATAAGACCTAGTGCAATTTTTTCTAAGTTTAGAAATATAAAGCCTCCCCTGAAAATAAGATCTAGCTGCAATAAAGTACTGGAAATATACCGTACCAATACCGTATCCCAGATCTAGGCAAGCGGCGGCCCGCGGGCTGCATCCGGCCCGCCTCCTGTCTCTGACCGGCCCGCCCGGGATCGCCCCTCTCCCTACTTGCTTATTCTTTGAGCCGGCTGTCTCTGCTTTAGCGCTAGCGTCCCTCCTCCCTCTCCTGTAACTTCCTGTCAATGGCAAGAAATTGTCAACTTCCTGCCGCTGACAAAGTTACATGAGAAAGAGGGAGGAGGGACGCTGTAGCGCTACAGCAGAGACTGCCAGCCCAAGGAGCTGCAGGTAGGGAGACGGCTAAGGAGGGAGGAGAAGGAGAAGGGGGGGGGGGGCAAGTATTAACGTAGCACCCCCCTCCTTCACAAGGTAGGGACTAGAAAGGAGGGGGCAGCACAGTCTGGGAGAGGGGTTGTGGGGGAAACAAAGTGTGGGAGGGGGGTTGTGGGGGAAGCAGAGTGTGGGAGGGGGTTGTGGGCGCCACCAGTACAGGGCCGATTGTGCGCCCGTCCATGAGACACAACAATGGGGGGCATGGCCAACCGCACATTAGACACGCGTCCGACCCTCTGAAGCTATCCGGGCCATTCATGCGGCCCGATGACAATAATAATTGCCCACCCCTGCCGTATCCCAAAAATAAGCCCTAGCTGCAATAAAGTACTGGAAATATACCGTACCAGTACCATATCCCAAAAATAAGTCCTAGCTGCAGTAAAGTACTGGAAATATACCGTACCAGTACCGTGTCCCAAAAATAAGTCTTAGCTGCAGTAAAGTACTGGAAATATACCGTACCAGTACCGTGTCCCAAAAATAAGCCCTAGCTGCAGTAATGTATGAGAAATATACTGTACTGGTACTGTTTCCCCTGAAAATAAGACCAAGCTGCAGTAATGTATGAGAAATATACTGTACTGGTACTGTTTCCCCCGAAAATAAGACCTAGTGCATCTTTAGGAGCAAAAATTAATAAAAGACCCTGCATTATTTTTGGGGAGACACAGTAGTAAACAAAGGATGGAGTCTAAAACTCATTGTTTCCATTCACCATGCTTAGCAAAGCTTATTTACGGTGTTTCTTGTACTTTTCTGCTGCTAGGACTTATTTTTAAGCTTGGAAAAAATTGCACTAGGTCTTATTTTTGGGGGAACCAGGGTATGATTTGGATAAGGGGGATTAGCAAAGCTATCACACCCTGGACAGAGTTCTCTGTCCTAATTTAATGGGTATACACACCTCCCCATTTACCTCTCAAAGATTATAAAAATGAAAAGGAACTAAACACGATACAATATATTTCATACCATGAATCAATTATTCAGAGGATCTTACTATACTATACAGTATATTACCATAATACACATTTTAAAGGAGAGCTAAAGGTGAAAAAAAAACTACCCATCTAAAACAATACCTGCTACTAAGATGAAACATCACATGGACAGCTTGAACTCTGCTGTCAAATCACTGCACTGAGGTAGACTCCACTTTTATTTATCCTTTAAATGCTGAATTACCTTATATTTGCAACATTACAATACACATTGCAAACAAATTGCCACTGGACAGTTTTACCTTCTTAACAAAGGTCCTTGTTTATTGAAACAAAATCTACCACATATAATGCTATTATACAGCTGACAAATAAATAGCATGTCAAGTTCTGTTGTTGCCTTGCTTTTACTGTGACAGCTCTCTGCACCAAGCTATGCAGACAACATCATATTTAAAATGCAGTTAATCCCTCCTAACCTTACTAATCCACTTATCTTAAATTACCTGTCTATTAGCAAGTCTTTTATCCATCATTATACTAAACATTAAGCAAATCCGCACAGCCTAGCTCACAGACTGACATCCACGAACTGAAATCTCTTTATGTAATTATTTAGCTCCAATAACTGTCTTTTAAATTATTAAAACTGTTTCTACTAATTCCTACTAAAGAGTTTCATTTGCAAAATACTATTAAATTTGCGCATAAGTTTTGCATTTGGAACAGTTATACTGTGCATTTGGTGCAGTTGATTTATAAACAATACACGTGATAAACCTGTCAAAACCATTTATTAGTGGTTAAACAATTACTTTAAAAAAAATAAATTTTCGTGTTAATGTCTGATAGATATAAGCCTACAAATAAAACATGTTTAACTTAATTCCTTGTCACTAGCAATAGAGGAATCTGTGGACATGTTAAGCTCCTTCATACAGGTTATAAGTATCCAAACAGCCAATACCACCAGTAAACTCGTTAAAAAGTCAAATAATCAGCAAGCACAGTAAAACAACAGCCTCACCAACAACACAAAAAAGCCAAAATCAACATAAAGGTATGAAAAAAAAAAAAATCTTTCCAAATGTCCCATTGCTTAATGAGTGGAAATGTAATAAAGAGGTCAACACTGACATCAAACCCCCTCTTTAGTTAGTTAAGGCCAGTGGTCACTATACAGAAGGGGTACATTCTATTCTCTGCATCAGCGATCACCCCAAAATTTATTGGTGGAAGCCTAAAAATAAAATATCAAATAGGGGACAAATACCTACTTGAGGACCCCAACAGTCTAACAGTCTGGGGCAGAGGTTTACATTAAGAAAAAAAATGAGGGGGAATTTAAGTTGGGACTCTCACACCAAAGTATTGGGGAGAGGGTCCTTACTTAAAATTTTAAATGAAAAAAAAAAAAAAAAAATTACTTGTATTGTCTTTTCCTCTGATCCATGATGCTGCCCTGGATGTAACATAACATAGTAACAGTTTATAAGGTGGGAAAAAGACACAAGTCTATCCAGTTCAGCCTATTTTCCGGCAATGTTGATCCAGAGGAAAATTCCTTCCTGACTCCAACATGGCAATCAGAATAAATTCCCTGTATCAAGATCCCACCTCCAGTAATCTATTACCCGTAACTTGTAATGTTCTTACACTGAAGGATCAGAATAATTCCCTGGATCAAGGTCCCACCTTCAGTTATCCAGTACCCATAACTTGTAATGTTCTTACACTGAAGGATCAGAATAATTCCCTGGATCAAGATCCCACCTTCAGTTATCCAGTGCCCATAACTTGTAATGTTCTTACACTGAAGGAAAGCATCCAAACCAGTTTTGAACTCTTTAATGGAATTAACCATAACAACTTATTCAGGCAGAGAGTTCCATAACCTCACTGTTCTTACAGTTCTTTCTTGGTCATTAGATGCAGGGCTTTTTTTGTGACGGTACAGTCCGGTACGCCGTACCGGAAAATCCTTTCAGCCAACAGTCTGACAGGCTCTCTTGAGAAAAAGGCAGAACGCGTCTTCTGCTATTTTACTCCCTTGGTATTACCAGCAGAGAGGATCCTCACCCCGCACTGAAACTGCTCAAGGAAGTAAAATCCCGGAAGACGCGTTCTGCCTTTTTCTCAAGAGAGCCTGTCAGCCTGGTAATCGCTGCTGCGGCTGCCGATATACACTGACAGGCTGCCAGGCTCTCGCGAGAAGAAGGCAGAACGTGTCTTCAGGGATTTTACTTCCTTGAGTAGTTTGTTTCAGTGCAGGATGAGGATCCCCCGGCTGTACTGGGCAGGTCACCGGCTGTACTGGGCAGGTCCCCGGGTAGAGGTGACTGTACGAGCTGAGTCAGT
>WMED01016371.1:0-13333 GCA_019650415.1 Pipa parva
CACACACACACACAGGGGGAATGCACACACACAGGGGGCACACACACACAGGGGGCACAGACACACAGGGGCACACACGCACGCACACACACACGGGTGGAGGGGCAGCCTTCTACAGCTTTCCTCACCTGACTGGAGCTTTTCACTGATCGATTCGATTCCCCCCCTTTCTCATGATCAGAAGGGGGGGAGGGGATGTCTTTGTAGCGCTCTGAGGTCAAGTTTCCCAGCGGTGATGAAGCAAAGCCCCTCCAACCCAGACTTACAGCAAGCATGAGATCTTCCCCATATCTGTATCCCTGCTGCTGACTGGCTGCTCGCTGAAGCTCCCGGGTGCTGAGTAGGGGGAGAAGTGCGCAGCTTGGTATAGAGGCTATGGCTGCCCCCCACCTGCAGCTGCAGAACTCTCGGCAGATCCGTAAGTGGAACCAGAACTCTCGGCAGCTTAAGAGGGGGGGTGTGGGGCACCAGGGCAGACGCAGGGTACCCAGCCTGGGAAGTAAAAGCCGAACTCTGGCTGGGGGGGGGGGGTTAACAGATCATGGCATCCGATATCCCCAGAAATCCCTGCTCCTGCTCTGCTTCCACTTCCACCGACAAGCAGCTTCAACTATACAAAGCTCCCCCTTGCTTTGAAAACTAGTATTACTCGTGTATAAGTTGAGTATACTATTTTACATGTTTTTTTTACTTAAATTTCTCGACTTATACAAGAGTATATATATTTTCCTCAATTTACCATCAATCCATGACTGCCTTTTCTGTTTGGTTTCTTGCTATGTAAATATAGGAGTATAAAACAAACAATAAAATGTCAGGAAAATGCTAATTATTTAGGATTAGATGAATGATTGACAAACGTTCTTGCGATGATACATTTAACTGATGCTGTTACCAAAACAGGCCTTGATTGAATAAATATTAGAACAGTGGTTCTTAGCCTTTTTGAGGTACCAAATGCACCAGTTTCATATGCGCATTCACCGAACCCTTTTTTAGTGATAAATCACTTGACCTCCGTGGTGGAGGCTCCGCCAAACCCCTGAGACCGACTCACCGAACCCCAGTTAAGAACCACTGTATTAGAAGATCTTTACCAGTCAACAGTTATTTTTGGGTGTGATAATGACATCAATATATATTTTTTCTCGGCATACACTAAACATGTTGAACCAGTAGATATCTACTGTGTTTTTGTGAAATACATATTTATCATTAAAAAAAAAAACATGTCTATTACCAGCTACAAATATGTGATATAACATTTGCAAAACTATTCATACTTGCATTCATCTTTGATGAATTAGGCTGTGTTAAGATTCTATAGTAACACATAATAAACATCAAAGTGAAATTTGTAATGTTGTAGAAATGTTCTCACACCTTACTAAATGAAGAGAAAAATATGAACTTGCATTCCATATGTGAAAGTGCATGTTTGTTTTTTATCAACCTTTTTACCAAGTCAAGCCTTTAAAATCCCAAAAGAAAATAAGTATGGCTAGCCAGTTCCAGAAGAATGCAAATAAAGAGTGTTTTATCCTTTCTGCATTACAGCTGACAGAATTTTTACACTTTTCATTTGTCTCTCCGTGTTTGTATGCTGGTGTTCAGTCACAGCATTGAGAAGCTCTGAGCTTCCACTGGGACCTGAATGTAGCAGACTTCCAATTTCCTATTTATTTTATAAAATCACATGCTACTAGGTTCACTTTCTGTCACTGAGCTGAGCTGCTTTAATGACTTACATGTCTTTATTTCTTACCACATTGCTTCTATTACACAAAATACTTTAAGTTCCACCAAAGTGAATGTTGTTATCATGGGAAAGGAAGAACTACCAACATAGAAACGTAGCCAAATTACAAATGGATTTTTAAATGAAATTCCTGAACATTTTGGAAAGACAGATGTTAACCTTTATAGCCAGTCTTTCAGTGTTTGGTACAGTATGAGTACAATATATCAATATAGCAATAGTCCAGTGCAATGCTAAGTTTTATTAAACAGAAATATTAGTTATTGCCACAAATCATTTTTTAGAACTAGGTGTTAATAACCTGAACTACATGCAAGGTTCCATCACATCGTTTTTCTTTAGGTGGATGGAACATTAATGTTAATTTCTAACTATTTGGCATATATGAAAGTGGACAGAACATGATGATATCACTAAAGTCAGTATAGCATTTGCACAGTAAACAAACTTTTTGGCAAACTATCAATCCTGTAGTACCTATTTTTGGATCACTTCAATTCCAGTGCTGATATTACAACATGTTAATCAAATCTACTTATTC
Source organism: Pipa parva (assembly GCA_019650415.1). Classification (NCBI taxonomy): domain Eukaryota; kingdom Metazoa; phylum Chordata; class Amphibia; order Anura; family Pipidae; genus Pipa; species Pipa parva. The sequence continues at coordinate 2,301 of WMED01016371.1, forward strand.
TCCTGCCCAAGCATAAGATTCAGTCATTGCCAAATATACCTGTAGATCATTCACATAATTACTCTAATGTAATCCTAGAGCAGCGGTTCTCAACCTGTGGGTTGCGACTCCTGCGGGGGTCACATGACCATCCTACGGGGGTCGAGAAATGCTGCGGCACCCGGAAGCACCCACAGGACCCTTCTTATAAGGGTTCCTGCGGGGTGACATTGACTGAAAACGTCACCACGTGATGTGCGTATGTGATGACGTTTCTCCCAAACGTCACCACATGACGCGTATATGTGATGATGTTTCGCCTGAACGTCACCATGTGACATGCATATGTGATGACGTTCCAGCCAAAAATCATTACGCGATGCGCGGTGACATCAGCGCCGGGGGTCGCGGTGAAGAAAAGGTTGAGAACTGCTGGCCTAGAGGTAAAACTTTCCCAAAGCTGGACCTTAGTCTTTGAGCTATATTAAGTTGCCTGTACATACAAAAGCCCTGTTATGACACTTTCATCATGCACCCAACAATTCTTAAGCTCCATTCTGATCACTGCCTTGTTTATGCTTTATAAACTAGTACTAAGTAATATGGTCAAACAGAATGAGGATTTTTATGTTTATCTTCATTGGGAGGGTTGTGTAGGAAATGATGCAATAATCAAACTAGCTGCAGGTTCCTTAATTTGTTAATTTGAATGCAAGTCTGGTTCTACATTGCACCTAATTTATTCATAGTACCACTTGTACATAACCTACATTGTATTTTATTTGACCTGTCCCAACCCAGTGTGTAAGGTGATTATTTTAACCACATGTGTTTGAGGGAAGTTGATTACTGCTTCATATTGTTTTTGTTTTTTTTTTCAATTTCCTGTTTATCCTCTTTTTCAGTTGATGCTTTTCCCACACTTGGCCACACACCCGAACATCAAGAAGTGTACTTGTATTACTCACACATTGGCACCGATTGATCTTACTAAAGATCTTAATAAAAGATCTGCTAGGAGACGGAGAAATTGTTATTACAACAAACTGGGGTATGGTGGAATGTTATTTGTTTCAAAGAGATAAATGGATGAGTATGACTTGAAGCCCCTACCTATGCCACTCTGTTTTTGGGGAGATGGGAATTGGAACAGGTGTTTAATGAGAATCTGAGCTTGTATTCCAGTCACATCCTTGTCTGGCTCAGATATATTGATGACATCCTTATTATTTGGCAAGAACCAGCAAGTTTTTTGTTGAAATCCTGGGAAAATATAACTTTAACCAATGATTTAGCTGTACATATTCCCTGACATGTATCAGTTATTTCTTTTTTTTATAAATGAAGTAGGCCATGTTCAAACTAAATTATTTTGGAAAGAGACTGCAACTAACTTTTTAGGGGTTACCCCAATCAGTGTATTTAGAGAGCCTACAATCAAGAAATAACTGCAGAGAGGAAACAGTTCCACTATATGAAAGACAAGACCAGAGACCAACAAATTAGGTTTGTGACTACTTTCTCTTCCCAAAAAACTGGACATCCTGCAGAGTCAAATACTCAAAGCACTGTTCCCTCTTGTTTCCAGACTTCTATTTACAGACATAGGACACTTTGTAACAATTTAGTTCATAGTCACTTTGTCAACAAAACCCATTAACCCATCACACAATGTTGTTTCCCATGTGGTACCTGTGTCTTATGCTGACTGTTAATACAGATCCAACAGTTCCATGATAGATTTGGGAAAAAGGGTAATTTATTGTCTGACCTTCCCATGTGGGAAAAAGTATGTAGGCATGATTTTTAAGAAACTGACAAAAGAGGATTCAAAAGCACTGCAGCACCAGGCCCCCCTCAAATCTAAATGTGAAAAGTTAACCTCTGTTGCAATGCATATTCTGGAAGCACATCACCATGATCCTAGATATTTCAGATTCTGAGCCATGGAAAAAGTGTCCCTAGGCATTAAAAGTGGTACAGGCCCTGTAGAAACAAAAAATCCAATGGTTCTTTCTATAAGATACTTTGACCCCAAAGGGCCTTAATGAACAAAACAGCTTCATAGTCTTTTTTATGACTGTTTTGTTCCACAGTTAACAGACTGGTTATATGAAACTCTTTTTGCATGCAGTACATCTGCACTAAATAGTTGCTATATACTTAATTAGGATATTATTGGTATACCTCCCATGCTTACTTGTTTTGGTCACTCAGTATATGATTAGTAATCTAGGGTATACTCACTGATACCTCACCCATACCAACAGTCTATAGAATAGACTGCCATTCACTACAGAATGGTGATAATATATGTTTAAAAAATCCCTCCATAGCTGCCTTATAAGGGTACTTGACTGTAACTTTATTAATGAACAAAAATCTCATTGTATGCAAACTTTTGATATATACCAAGAACCACACTGTTTCAAGAGCTAACGGTATTTGCAAATGTCTGTAACCTGTTTAGTACATAACAGGGCTAACTATATTATAAGATCTGTATATATACCATGGATGTATAGAAACTCCCTTAGTTAACCCAATCCATGATGGAATGTTGCTGTTGGGCTTCCCCTACCATATATTTCAACCCCTCAGTGAACCCTGATCTTCACAGGACTTCAATGTTAGTTGGGTTAAGATTTCTTTATTCACATGTTGACAAAATTGTACCCACACAGATACCACACTCACATGCTAACACAACCCACTGGCTGTAATTTGTTGAGGTATCAAAGGAATCCCTATACAGCTGATAATGACCCTCAGTGCCATTATTTAATCTGCTAGCACCGTAAGTAAATGGGATCCCCGAATATCATTATTACAGAGATCCTCTAATAGCCTTGGTGAAATGTTGTACATTGGTTCTCCCCAGTTGGATCAATTGACGGTCCATCTCCCTCTATATAGTTAATGGTGATACTTAGTGCTGATGCTGTCTCTGCCGACAGTGGAACTAAATGGGACCCCTGAGTATGTTTAATCCATTTAAGATCCTCCTCTCTTTTAGATGCTAATTATGGGATGGTTCGACTCTCCATCCATAGTTAGTAGCGACACCAGTGCCGCGATTGATCTTACTGACACTGCAACAATACTGAGTCTTAGAGTACATTCGATGTATTTCATGTCCTACTCTTAGTGCTGATGTTGATTTTGCCAACACTGGAATTAGATGGGCCCCCTGGTATATTTGATACAGTTAGGATCTTCCTCTTACATAGATGTCAATTATGGGATTGTCTGAATCCCCTGAAATAGTTTTTTGTGATACTCAGAACTGCGTCTGATTTTATTAACACACACGAAATTTATTAAATGCGAAATTTTTCCACACGTGCGGAATTTTTACCGCACGTATGTAATTTTTTCCGCACGATCGGAATTTTTTCCGCACGTGCGGAATTTCGACTGATTTCCGATTGCGCTTGTGGAATTTCAATTGATTTCCGATCGCACGTGCGGAATTTCGATCGATTTCCATTCGTGCGGTGAAAATTCCGCACGTGCGATCAGAATTTAAATTTCGCCCACATAACTACACTGAATCTCTGAGCATGTTTGATTTATTTAAAATCTTTCTCCTATACTGATGTCAATTGAGGGATCCTACCATATAATTTTGTGTTATTGTTATTCTTACTTGATACTTCTACCCACTTTCACTCATTGCACCATATGGGTTAACAATTACCAATCCAGAGGAAGCAGGCGGGTCCTGTAGCCAATGAGATCACATTCTACGATCAGGCCCCAACATCTCTACTGGTCCTCCTGACTTACAAGACAATTTTAAGCCTCCATGAGCAGCCATTAGCATGTTGTATTTTTCTGAGCAGACATTTTATGACTCACTTTGAAAAAGCTCCCTGTGATAGGAGCAAAATGCGCAATGGATTTTGGCATACACTATGATCTGCTACCACATGGTTTTTCTGCTCAATCAAGGCAGGGTCAAGTACCAAATACAGTCATTTTAACCTATTTTATCTCCTAGGTTGCATTTGGGGAAAATCCAGAATAGCTGGTCAGTACCCAGGAGGATTTAGTGTAGGAATGGGTACCATTCCCTTATCTGTTTTTCTTCCTTCCCTAGGCTGATTTTGAGATAAATCCAGAATAGCTGGGCCTATCTTCATCTATTTTACTGGGTTGTGAATTTAATACCTTGCAATATTGTATTATATCCCTTTTCTTTTTTGTTTTGAATAAACTTTAGTTTTTAATTCACTTAACATCCTAACACAACATCCCTTTTTTTATCATAAATTGATTTCTAATTAATTTAATGTCATCATTTGAACATGCAGATGGATTTAAAATGGGTTGCAATGCATTTCTGCTAACAAAGCATTTTTTCAAAATGTCAAAAATCATTGAAAATGTTGATGCATGTAAAAGGATTTGCTCATCACTTCTTACCTTAGACTAGGATTGGTCTAAGAATTGTGTTCTTTACATGCACAAAAGCTGGAGATGAAAAAGAATAAACTATTACTTCAAATGGCTCAAACAGATATTTAGTTGGTCTTCGTTAAAGAACATTAATAAAAGTCATGAATCAGAGGATGAAAAAGAGTGAAGCAATATCAGTTCCATCAAAAAAGTCGGTGGTGTGCAAACTATGTCCATCATGATAACAAATTACTAATAATCAAGGTAAATTAGATGGAAAATCTTATCATGAATGTATTTCTAACAATCACCATGATTGAACTTAAACATTACTGCATCTATTGTTTCAGCAGTCAATATATTCTACAATAGCATACATTTACTAGTATGATAGGGGCCTCCATTTTGGTTGCTTCAAATACAAAGAGAAAAGGGTCCCATAGACATGGAACTAGATTCATTGCTGCTGTTGTCTTTAGTGTAGTATCTTGATCTTATCTGGTGATATAATTAATATGGCAACTGACACATGCATAAATAAAAATATGTCTTTAAGGAGTGCATTATGTAAATGATAATCCATTCCATCGTGTTTTCTATGAAAATTACAGGGATTTGTCTACCCTAATGAAAAGGTAATGTTTCTTTCTAAGGGTACTTTTTATAAGAACACCACATCCACAGTGTCATTAATAATACATCTAAACACTGAACATAATGAACAATGTAGGTAAGTTTTATAGCTGAAAGCTCTAAGTTACAATGAAGACAATTTATATTGATAATACCTTTAAAAATTTCCATTGTAATATCGTAAACTGTTATAGGCCCAGCTCCTCTTGGGTCTGTTAGCTGTCATCTGATTGGACTTTGATTCCTGCTTTTTATTTAGCTGCAGTTGCACTGATCATTCATCATAGTTGAGGATGAATTTTTAAATGAAATCTGTTCAGCAAGGCCTTATTAAATGTGATGTATAAAAATATTTCCTTACTAATTCTGTTACCTACTTGGATTTATCATCTTAAAGATCTAATTCCAAAGAAAACAATAATGATTTAACATTTCTTACATTACCGCTATTCACTTAATTCCACGTATTATAAGTGACTAAATAGTTATTTACTATACACTTTCTTTATGCCAACAAAAATTGTTTTAAGTGAAAAACAAATCTGTTTATGTAAATACTGGAGATCCAATTTGTATTATTATCCAAACTGTGTTAGTATAGGAAGTCTATAAAAGGCGGAATTTCTAAAATAGCCTCTTATATTTTCTTTAGAGTATTTTTATCCATAAACAGCTCAAAATAATTTTTTTGTTGTGTTCAATTTTGCATCTGCTGCAACTCAATGTATTATCATAGCACTCATTAAAAATGAAATAGTCCATTTCTCTTGGAAAAAAAAGACAAGCTTTAGATGATGAAAGCTTAAATTATCCATCACTAGCAAAATGAATTCATATAATTTGTGGACATTATTAATGTAAATGAGACATTTCTACTTAGATTTTTTATGTTGATGGGATCATTATATGATTGATCATGTGTATGTAGAAAGCCGCTGTACAATTAACTTAGAGTTCTGGAAATGCTTTTTGTCCTTGATGTTTCGATTGTAATCCATTGCATCTAATTTTCTTTGGGTGTTAGCACTGTAATATACAAATGCAATCAGTGCTTAGTATTGTAACTAACTGTCCCTACTGGATATGCCTTTTCATAAATACTTGCTACCACTGGGAAATTAAGTTTTTCATATAAGATTAACTAGATGCAGTAATAACCCCTGAAAAAAAATGTGGTTTAATGCAGATATTTTTTTTATGAAAACTTATTGTAGAAAGTGTTGTAAACAGTTATATTATTAGGGAATAACAACACATGCATACCTCTAATAAAACCAATTCTAAATGAAAACACAGTTCATTGATTACACTGTTTTTACATGCAGGTGACATACACAATGTCAATAAAAACAATGATTTTATTTTACGCAAACTCATGCATGAGTGGTCGAATGCACTTTGATAACGAATACATTTTATGAATATTTGTGAATAACAGTGTAACTGGCATTGCTTTAACCCAGCTATATTTCAGTATTGACACTAAAATTGGATATGTTAAAATGACATTTTTTTTAAGTAAAGAAAAATGCAAACATTTTAACATTAGCACTAATTACTGATTTAATTGTTGATAATATGTATTGGTTTTGTTTGATCTGACAAGATCCATTAAGGGACTAATTCACCATTGTGCGAAGTGAGCCGCGAAGCGTTCGGCTCACTTCGCACATGGTGTTATGCGTACGCTGATGTCCTGCACACGGACATCAGCATGCGCATTAAAGGGATTCCCCTCCCGGAGAGAGCACTCGAGTCTTCTCGCCGGGAGGGGAATCCCTTTAATGCGCTCGCTGATGTCTGCATGCAGGACATCAGCGGGAGCATAATACCATGAGCGAACTGAACTGAACGCTTCGCGGCTCACTTCGCACAATGGTGAATTAGGCCCTGCTTGTGTTAGGTTGTTAGAAAAAACTTCACACTACAAATTAGTCGTCCTTATGATGCAGTCTTCAGATTATTTGTATCCTATTTAAAATGTATAATTTTTTGTATGTAAATACAAATTATGTAAATATTATTTGAAAATGTTCATGCTTTTGAGGAATTTAAAGTATCCAAGATCCTTGAGTAGAATTTATTTTTGTTTATATCATATTACAATTAATAGTCCATTTCCAGTCTAGTCAGTGTGATCATAAAACAAAGTCAATGGATATTATACAATGGAGTTGGCTTGTTGAAATTAGTGTCTCTGAGAATACAGTGGCAGCCAGAAATAAATACAAGCATTCATTTTTGTGAGAAGTATCATACTGATAAGACCACTGATGTTCTCAACTACACACTCATTTTAATAGACAAGGGAAAAAATTAGTATTTTTCCTAAATAAGTTTAGTTACCTGAATACATTGGTAGCATGGAATTACTGCAGATTTTATGAAAGGTAGCAAAGGCTAAAATCCTTTTAATATTTAAAATTATATAGCTTACAAAATGTGTGAAAATATGGCTGCACTAAGAAACTCATATCCATTGATAAATTATTTGCAGAAAAAGTGATTTATCAGAGAGATCATTTATTTTTGTGCCTTGTTTATAAATTGTATCCAGCAGTGACTGTTATCATTCGGTGTCATAATATTTATTTATTTATTTTTGCATTTGATAATTATTTGTAGGAACTGGAGTTTCATTTATGGAGAAATAAAACAATTCAGGATTTGATTAAAATGTATAATTGATTAGACAGTTAAAGTTGTGTTTCAATGCAAATATGTGCAAAAAAGAAAAGAATATGTATGTGAGACCAGCACAGTGAAAATTAGAATTATTTCATTGGCGGTAAATATTTAAACTAAAAAAAATGAGAAAAACTGTGTTCATAATGTTTATGTTGGTAGACTTGAAAGTAATCAAGCTCTGTAGTCAGTCATAAGAGAAGCCAACCAATATGTCACTAGAGATACCAAATTAGAGTACACCAATATTATATGTAGGCTTATGTAGGCCACATAATTGAAAGGAAATCAACAAACTAGCTGCTTAAATAGAGGTGACCAAATTAGCAAAAAGTTAAAAAGAGCTCATTAAAAGGAGGGACCCGAAGAAGTAGATGTACAGTATATATGCATAGTGATATGAGAGTGGGGAACTATAACTCAAAAACCTATAATACTGAAATGCAATAAAGACCCCTCTGGATCCATCTACTCTTCCCATTTTATTTTAAAAAGATAGATATTTGGATAGATTTGTGTTCATCCCAGGCTTTATTATTTTCTCTTACTGTTGATTTTCTCTTATTCCAAATCTTATACTAGCAATAAAAAAAATGTAAAAAAAATCCTAAGTTACTTCTGAAGTTTCCCCTCACCAGTTTTAGACAATTACTGCTTTTTGTCAAGTGCAACTTATGTTGGAAAAAATTCTGCCCTCTTCACTTGGATTAAGCACTTTAATATGATTAAATTTTTAGTCATTTTACCTACTTCCCCTTCTTCTCTCAAAGCTGCGGGAAAGTAGTGTTGATTGGAACCTTCAAATGAACTCCAATTATAGAGTATGACTGTTAAAGAATCTAATCATACTTAGGATAAAATAAAGGTGATCTAATAAATAATTTGAACAAGCAATAACTACTGGGCAGACTTGATAGGCCTGTTGTTGTTTTTTTGTCTTATAATATATGTGAAGTATATATAATATATGAACAAGGCTTTTTTTTATGATTACTCCCACTCTTTCCCATATGATGCTTAAGGTTGAATGTAATACTTGTTCGATCTGCTAACTGATGCATATATCTCAGGTTCATTAAATTTAATAAAAATAATAAAAAATAAAAGTGCAAAAAAAAAAAAAGTGGTGGGTGTCTTGGCCCAAAATAATATTTTAAACTTATTTTTTCTTGCATACTTTTTGAATGCTATTTTACAACCTTAGAGTGCCGGAATAAATATTAATAAAACAATTCTTCTACATCATGAGGGAATCAAAAAAAGATACACTTTTTGATGGATGGAATGAAGGTGTATTGTAATGTCATGCAAATATATTTGATAAAAGCAATCTAAGGAAAGTTTCATCTTATTATGTTTTGAAAATAGCTCCTCTTGAGAACAGAGCCAATTTCCGTAAAATAAGAACAGATGGAACTATAACCCAGCTTACCAGAGTAAATAGAAGCTAAAATAACTAATTTTAGTATTGCAGTATAAGTTCCATTATCTATAACTAAAGTCACTAGGGTGCAAGAAGCTATTAATGGAAATATATATATATATATATTATATATGTGTCTGTTTAATGCCTAGGAAAAAAATCTTATTACAACACATCTTCTGGTTATTTTGTGCATAACCAACCTTACGTTTTTATCCTTTATGATTTAATCATCTGATTGCTAAACGCCACAGTTAAATTTGTGAAGGATGTAAAGAATGAGGGAATATAGACAAATAAATAAATAAAAATCTGAAATGTAGCTTCATAAGACAACATTTTTTACTGCATGAGAATAACTGCATGCTAAACCAGATAGCAGTTTAGTTATCTTGGTTTTAATTTTCCTTTACTAGTCAGGTTCAGATATATCAATCTCCCTGATAATGCTCTAGATTCTTCACTTTGTAAGAACTAAGTTTAGGAAAGTTGTATGTATGTATGTTTGTATAATTTTATTTAAAAAATGCCACAAATTTATGCAGCACTGTACAATTCAGCCATACAAATATAATACAGACATGGGTAAAGTGCATTAAACAATACAAGTATAATATCACAAGGATACCTCACCTTAAGGGCAAAATTTGTTAAATAAGCTGGAAGGCCAGATAGAAGAACATTGTAGTAGTCCAAGAGGGATAGGACGAGAGCATGCATGAGGGTGTTAGCAGTGGAATGAGAGAGAAAGGGGTGGTTCTGGGCAATGTTGCAAAGGAAGAATGGACATGTTTTAGCAGTGGTGGTGATGTGTTTATAGAAGGAAAGAGCAGAGTCAAAAGTCACTGCAAGGCAACATCCAGAGGTTACAGGGTTGATGATTGAACCATCAACTAGAATGGAAAATGTAGAAGCGAATCCAGGTTCAAAGACACACACTGTATCTGTATTACATCATTACATTTCCATAAGAGGACTGCTTATCTGCTACAGTTTGCAGAGAAGGGCTTGAAAGTAATTAACAATATAGACAAAAAAAAAACTCTACATTTGTTCTGCTTACTGACTTTCATATGTGAAAAATGTAAAAGAAGCCTAGAACCTTCTTGCCCCAGACCATATTCCCTTGCCTGTACCAGAATGAGGCCACTTCCAGTTTTGTCACAAAGTAGCTTATCATTAAAAAATTGCCTATTTAAAGCAGTAAAACAGATAATATAGAAACTGTAAGTAGTCTCTGGAAGGGGTGGACGCAGGGTGGACATCATGGTCCAGGGATGGCTTTACTGCCCATAGAAAAAATGTGTAACAAAAACATGTAGTGGGACATTAGCCCAAGTGTTGTTTAAATGGTAATAAAGTACACATAAATGTAACCCGTAATTCTCTGTTAATAAATAACAAAAGGTGGTGAAAGATTCTCTTGATTTACAATGATAGATTAACTGCCATGTTAAACTTTAACATTTTATTTACAATATTTCTCCAGACTTATAACAAACTGGCATCAAAGCAGAACTTTGGCTTGGTAAACTAACAAAGAGCACCTGAAACATTTTAAGTTAAAATTCAAATATTTCTGAAAATTAGTTTCAAATAATAAAACAGATTTCAGCAACATAAAATTACCATGACAGATAGATACAGATAGATAGATAGATAGATAGATAGATAGATAGATAGATAGATAGATAGATAGATAGATAGATACAGATAGATAGATAGATAGATAGATAGATAGATAGATAGATAGATACAGATAGATAGATACAGATAGATAGATACAGATAGATAAAGTAGATATATAGATAGATAGATAGATAGATAGATACAGATAGATAGTTAGATACAGATAGATACAGATAGATAGATACAGACAGATACAGATAGATAGATAGATAGATAGATAGAT
>WMED01016372.1:0-13333 GCA_019650415.1 Pipa parva
AACATTTTGTTCATGGCCTATAGCAATGCTCAATATGAAGCTATTTTTAAGTAATAACTTCCAGCATTTGGATGAGGGGGGTGGATGCTGGTCATCCAGTAACACACAAAGAGGTCACTTGTTGGATTTTCTTTTAACACATTCAAACCTTTTGGTTGTGTGAATTTTTTTTACAGCCTGCTTTATAGATAGATAGATAGATATTATTTATTTTGTCAATTCTACATATGTACATGAGCACATACAAGTATTGAAATTGCGTTTCTCAACTCTCCAGCATACATCACAATGGGAATCAGGATATAATTTACAAGAACCAGTGGGCAAAAGTAAATTTTATTTTTATATAAACTTTATTTTTCATGCAAGGTTTCCCTGTATTTTATATTGGTGTTCATGTGCTATTTTTCATTGCACACTGGTATTTGCTACTAAGTTATAACTAGGGCTGTTTGATTTACCACTGGTTCTGAATATTCTTTGTGAACTGTAACGCTTGTTGTGCCTGCATGATTCAGGCCTTTCCTTTCACTAGTTTGCTCATTCCTTTCCCCCTTTTTTTGAGAGAGGATGGCAGAGATGTTACAAGCTATAAAAACTGAATAGAAGTTGGCTGTGATTTTTACACATGCTGGCAGCTCATCCCTCATCTAGTTTAGCTGCACAAGTTGAACAGATGGAACAAATTGACAAGATCATGTTCACTCACACTGTGCTCGAGAAGCAGCTGAGATTTTATGTTGAGTCCAAATGTTAAGACATTTTTATGAGTGCATCTTTTAAGTCTTCTGCTTTGTGGATTTACATAAAAACAGGCTAATTACAGGGCTTTATTTTATTGCGTTAGCCATACTGTGAATACATTTTGTTTTTCTTAAAAATGAGCCAGTCAAGGTAAATTTCACTCACCTTCCTTTGCTACAAATGGCTTATGACTGAATTAAGTTTCTAATAGACCAGTGTACTTTTGTATCAGGATGTTAAAATGTAATGTGAGATTTGATGTCTGTTTTGAAGTTTATTTTTTTTCTTGATCACTCAGGACTTCAAGAGACATTTGATAGTGAATGGAAAGCTGGAAAAATGACCTACAATGACTACAGAAATGCCTCTGATGATGCCGTCCTTGCCTACAAGCTTCTTATTCAGACTGGTAACTCGGACAAACCCATCAACCTCAGCCAGGTAACATAAAACATAGTAATGCTGCAAACAAAACAACTCATTCTTCTTCTTCTTTTCAATGATGTGCAATTATTTTCATTAACTAAATGCAAAGGGTCTATTTTAATTTGGGAACATGTTTATATTCCTTTGCAGAGTTCAGTGCAACATCTTATATTTTGTAAGGCTGATCATGGGCTAGATTTAAACAACAACAATAATTAAATCATAGTCATTGTGACTAGTGCATATTTCTACCCATGATTAAAAAAAAACTTAAAGCTGACATCAGTGAGTTTCTTGAAACAATCCTGTTGCAAATATATTTTAACTGGGCAGCTGTGCCATTCCAAATTTGCCTCTAAATAGTCAGATCAGTCCTTGGCATTCCTAATTATTTGGATTAACCATTGCAAAATTCTAATTAAGTGTCATCCTACATATCAAATGTGCTTTCATTGGCTTATGCATAAACACAATAACAGCCATGGTCTTCAAAAGATTAGTGGTTTCTTTATATTTGTTTCTGCTTTATTGAAGACCTTCTGCAGCCAACCATATGCTGGCTTTATTTTCTTTTTCTGCCCACTGCATCGTCTCCTGCTTCCAAAGATCCACCAATGCCTCTGTTTTGTTGGCTATAATTACCATCAGAGAGTTTTGTCTGATATTCTGATGTGCTCCATCTTTGGTCTCTATGTCCTTCCTTGTCAGAAACTGGCTTTTTTCTGTTTCAATTTCAAAACAGTGAGAGGCACATAAATGAGAGTGAGAGCACAATGCAGCAGAGTAGATGCCATTAGTCAGTGTGGCTTAAGCAGGAAGAGAGAAGGCAGAAAGTAGTCATTGGTGGATCAGGGTGATGTAATGATAGGGCTGAAAACCTTTTTTCAAACCAAGCTTCAGATTGTTTCACAGTGCTTTATTCTGTGAGCCCCAAAATAACTTAATGTAGACAAAAATAGGTACACGTTAATATTTTATTTAAGAAGTAGAGCGATGTGCCAAGAACAGCGATGTGCTTACACCAGAACAGCCTTTATTGTCAGCTCTTGAACTCAACAAGGTTCCAAAAGTACTAAAATTTCAAATTTCTTACCCATGGAGTGTCCTAAGTTAGCTGGTAATGGGTGTTATGGTATGTGTTATGAAAAGCACCCAAATACCATTTAAATCACTATCCTGCAGTGTTAACACATGGGCTAATGTAATTGAGCTGATGTCCATTTAGACTTTTATTTTAGCTGATTCTTATGAACATTTCTTTAAAAAAGAAAGAAAACTGTTTTAAGTTCTTCAGTTGCCATATTCCATTAATTTCAAGCAAGAATAATTCTGAATACAAATAATATCATTGTTATAGTGGAGAGTCAGTTGTTGATTGGTAAAATAAAGTTAATCAATCAGCCATTTTTACCATTGACCTTCCGTGGTGGTGAACCTAGCCAGATAAACATGGGATATGGCTGAGCCTAAAAAACAAAAGCCATTCAGTCCATGACATTCTCAGACAGCATGCATGGAACATACAATATTCTTATACACTATTTAAAGGCACTCAGATCTATTTTCTTTCTCCTATGCATCCATCAAAAGTTTAATACTTATAAGCTCTAAAATTCTCCATTAAGCTTTCTCCATGTCTTCATCTACACTGACACAAGTTTAACAAATGAATAAAATACTCAGTCTTGCATGGAAGCATTTATTTTGATAAACTCCTGCACAACCCTTCATTATTGAGCAAAAATGGTACATTCTGGATCTCTGTTTTTCAGAATTCAAAGGGTAGAACCCATAATCCTCTAACAGTCTAAAGTTAGGTCAGACCCTTCATACCAGAAGTCAAGTATGGTTCTTAGCACTTATAGGTAACTTTCTATGATGTTTGATGGTGTCACTATCACTTAAACACCATGACCAGTTGATGTAGTCTCCTGAGCTCATTGGAAGAATAAATTACCTAGCACAGAGATGTCCAACCATCTTCCTTCCAGTTGGTTTTGAGTTTTGAACTTTGAATACCATCAAAACAAATCAATTTGACAGTGGATGCTGGGATTTGCAGTTTAGCAGCTGGTTATACTTAATCAGAAGCACCTGATTAAATTCTAATGATCATTTTGAAAGTAAGTAGGTCTTAGAAAGAAAAGCCATTACAGAATTTATACAGATTTTTTTTTTTTTTTATTGCTTCTCCTTCGTTTACTGGGTGGCATTTCCTTCTGTGTTAACAACAGAGGTTAACTGCACCCAGACGTGCAGAGGGATGTTTGCCAGGATTCTTTTTCCCCTTGCTTTTGTTTCTGCAAAATGTTTCTCTAGCTTGGTCATCCCTCCCCTGAAGCACCTTCCTCCCCCAACCCCCAGCTGTAGACATTTGTTGAGCATGCTGGTCCATCAGGAGGGGCTTGGATGCAAGAATGGAATAGGATTGTTAGTGTAATTACAAGGGAAGGGAAGAAATGTTTTTGTAAGATGGGGAGTCGTATTTCTTTAGAATGCAGTAACTGTTTATCCATTGCCATTCCATTCACTTCAAGTGTAATTAAAAAGCAAAGATGTTAATCATTCTTTGTTTAAGAAAAATAAATTGACAACATATGGATCTGGATTTCCAGGCACAATCATCTATAGTAACGAAAGGCCTTTTTGTGTGTGTAGGTTTATATGAATCTACAATTAGATGTGTGTGTTTATATGAATGGATCAGTTTCTGAATATCTTTACATCATTCTGTAGCTTTAATAATAGAGGCGAATGGGTGAAAGTCAAAAGCAGCTAATTTAGAAATAAACTTGATAGATTTTGTGGGTTAAAGTGGGAAGTCATGTTTAAAATATGTTTTTAAATTATTAATACATCTATAAAAAAAGTTGCTGTTTTTTAATTTATTGTCGATGTTATTTATTTATTTTCTTTAATTTTTCATCTATGGCTGCTTCCTTGGGATAGTAGCCCAAGTATGCTAAGGAAAATCTCTGCTGCACTTGTTATAACTATCTCTTTAAATCAGAAAAATATTATATATTTGTTTTAGACAAAAAGGAAAGCATATGCTTGAAATTTTTATACCATCAAGTGGGTTGCAACAATTTTTAAACTGTTACCAAAACCCTGCCCTGGCTAAAGGCAGGCAACAGCTCTTTAACTGTAATGGAAAAGGTAATGGGATAATGGAAAAAAGTCAAGATAATATTAGAAAAATGTTTGTTGGAAGATAAATAAAAGCGATATCAAAAATTTTAAAATACCAAGCTATTTCCGCACAAAATGCTGACAACTGTTTAAATTTTGAGTGTTCCTATGAAAGCATTACAGAAGCATTATCAAGTCTGTTTAACTGCCAATTGGTTTTTAATCTAATCTAAACTAAAGACTTTCTAGTAATGCTGATGCATACTTTTGTCAGACTAACTAAAAGAGATTAGAGGTCTGGACCCCAGTGGCTGGATACTGGCAAAAGCAAGTTATGTCTTTAACCAGAAAATAAATTAACAGGGCAGGGGTTAAAATAACATAAATGGGGACTGAGTTCTGAAGGGCAAGGGTTCCGTTGGGACAGGAGAATTCAGGGGTACTTCACTATCCCCTAAGCAAGATGTGCAGGACTTAATTAGCTTCTTCACCTGATTCCCACCCAGTTAACCTTAGCAACGGAACACTGCTAATACAGGATAAACAAGACTTGGCAAATTCCCCTTTAAAATCACGTGGCAAATTCCCCTTTAAAATCAAGCACAACAAAGAAAGGGAACAAAACAGTTGGGACTCACCCGCAGAGAAACCTTGAATGGCGAAGTAGGACACCGAAAGGGAGGTGGAAACAGCTAGTGGGAAGCACTGAACAAACCCACTCAATTCTTACCCACTGAGCAGGGGAAAGGCACGGATAAAACGCCAGAAGGTTTAACTAAACAAACTTGCCGACACCCAGACTAGAAAATAACCTAATCAAAATACAAAGGCTTAAACACACACTGAATATTAACAAATGAACCAGAATCACCTTGTTAGTACCTGACCAAAATACTGTGGCAAAGGTTTGGGGGAGTGGACCAGTTAAAAACCCTGTGGGGCCATCTGATTGGTCAGAGGGAACATAGAACTTAACCCCTTTCAGTGCCAGAATCTTAACAACTTTTGAGAAAGAACCACAGATTGGTCACCCCTGGTCTGTATAATCCACAGAGAGTACTGCAAAACTTCAACCATCTGTATGCTGTCTAGCACAAAATGCAAATCTATTTCTTTAGTTGTTTTTTTTTTCTTGCACCTCATTTTCCCTCAGATTGATTGTAAACTATATTTTTTTTATGTGCATATTTAAATGTCTGGTTTAATGCAATAGTTTTTTTTTTTTCTGCAGGTAGTTTAATTTGAAGTTAGCAAATATTTTCTGTAATTTTTTTTTTTTTTCTCTCTTTTAATTTAGTTGACTAAACAGCGGTTGGTGGATACAGATGGTATTATTAATCCAAATGCTTTCTACATCTATTTAACGGCCTGGGTGAGTAATGACCCTGTAGCATATGCTGCTTCCCAGGCCAACATCCGCCCTCACCCTCCTGAGTGGCTCCACGAGAAAGCAGATGATAGGCCTGAGACCAGGACCAGTAAGTAGTAATTTGCCTGTGGCCTTTCAAATGTTTATGAATAGCTTTCTTTAAACCTAGCTCTGCTTCAGATAATACTGTGCAGACCTGCTATACTCTGCAAGCAGTAGAATTATATCCATTATTCATTTTGTGGTTACAGAATCACTCGCAGAAAATCACTAAATCACTAGTGTATCCAAACAGAGTTTTGCCAACTGGACAAAATATGTACATTAAAAAGAGTTGCTGGCAGATTAATTAAAGTTTGGCAAATGTTATTCTCTAGCTATAAGTTTAGCGAGAACTTTAGTTGCCACTGCTGTGGCTAGCTGATTCTGAAATGAGCAGTTCAGTCACATATGGCTCATACCTTTTATGAACAGAAACTGATGTCTGTACATATGAGAGAGAGAGATTATAATTCTTCCTTAAATGTATTAGTTTGGTTTGGAAAAAGAACACTACAAACTTCCTGGATAACTGGAATCTTAAACAAACATGCCCAGGTCTGTGTGCTTCTTTGGTAAAGGTAAAAGCCATTGCAGGAGAGGTTGCTTAGTTCTTTGTAATGTGATTTGGGCAATAAAACGAAAACTAAATAAATAAATATTGCTTTACTGTATTTGAAGCCTAGAGCCATGGGCAGCCAGCCAATTCTTGTGTTAAAGTAAATTTATAGTTGAGATTATAATAGGGCAAATCATGTTTAGCATGTCAACTGAATGACCCTGCAGGGTCTGGAACACACAGCGTCAAGTAACTGAACTCTTGCTGAAGGACCAACTGGAATTTCTGTAATCTATTTTTTTTTTTTTGTCATTTTTTTTTTTCTTTTTGTGGTCAGACTAGAATTACATGATAAAAGGAAAATGAAAAATGAAATTTCCCAGACTATTAAATTACCAAACATCCTACACTTTCCATCGCTGAGATCTTTTTTATTATTCTGGCTAAGACATTGGCCAACTTGTCGTACTTCAGAATGCTTTTCTTTGGCTGTTTTGAATTATCTTTATTTTGTGTTCTTTCGTAGTTCGTGCAGCTGAACCAATAGAATATGTCCAGTTTCCTTTCTACCTCAATGGTCTGCGTGAAACCTCCGACTTTGTGGAAGCTATTGAAAAAGTGAGGGCAATCTGCAACAATTATACAAGCCTTGGGGTATCGAGCTACCCAAATGGCTACCCTTTCCTCTTCTGGGAGCAATATATTGGCCTCCGTCACTGGCTGCTTTTGTCCATCAGTGTGGTTCTGGCCTGTACATTTCTGGTGTGTGCCTTGTTTCTCCTGAATCCATGGACTGCTGGAATCATTGTAAGTTAATAAGGTCCTTTGTTGCTGTCAAATTCCTTTCGGCATAGCTCTTGCTGCAGCCAGCAACGTTTGTTTATGTCTGGCTCTCTGGTGGAATAATGTATGTTACATCATCCTTGATATGTTTATTCGACTTTTGCAGGAGAAAAGAGGGGGGGAAGAAGGGAGGGTTCTTTTTACGCTGCAATCCTTATAAGCTTAATTCTTGCACCTTATTTAGAGACATTATGGTTTTGTAAGCAAGAAAGAATTATCTGCTTCGGAATGAAATAGTTTTGCATTGCTTTTGTTCATAATATATTTTAGTAAAGGAGAACTAAAATAATTGGATGTTATGGGAGCTTTGGGTAAGTTAAAATACTTGCCTAACGTTGTCTTGAACCGGCTGTTGCTTGTATATCCAGCTGCTCCTTATACTGGCGATCCTGATGTCATGATGGAATCTCCATCCCACCTACTTTTCCTCACTGCTGGTGTGTGCTAGCAAAGAAGCGGTGTTAGTTCCTCGTACTGTTTATAAAGCGTAGGTGCCCAACGGTGCTGAAAGACCAGACGAAGACCACATTGTGATGTCAGGTTAACCAGTATGAAGAACAAGTGGATCCACAAGCTTCAGGCGACTCAATACTTTGTTGGGTAAGTATTTTAACTTGCTTTAAGCTCCCACAACGTTTATTTAGATTTCATTTAAATCCATTTATTTCCAATTAACTTGCAGTCGTTTTCAGTTAAAGTTACGTAATACTTTCCATGCAAATTGTGGTTAGTAAAACTGATAATGTGTCCCAACAGTATGAATTTGTAACCACTGTAATAAAAAATACTGCATCCGGTGCTGGATTTGTATCTAAGGAGACTGTAGGCACCAAACAATTGGTGCCTTAGGCCACACTCTCAAATTGAGCACACCCATTTATGCAAATGAACATGCACCACCAAAATTAAATAAAATAGCTTTAGAAATACAAGCCGTTAAAAAAAAAACATAACAGTAACATAGTTGCTGCTTCCTCACAGTTTTGGGAAATTTTGGCCAACAAACTGGGGGGGCTATTTCAGTTTTGTTTTTCTTCATTTTGTAACGTCGAGCTTATAGCCCTGAATGGTTTTAAGTTCTACTTTGTAAGAGTTTTAAATAAAAACCTAAAAAAATAAAAAGTAATAAAAGAGCTGCCTGCTCACTTTGTAATCCCCATTGCAGCTCTTGTGCTATGGCAAAGGAAGTGCTGCCATGAGCGCTACAGTCTGCGTCTCCATTAGCAGGAGCATAGGCAGAAATTACTCTTTGTTGTGGCAAAGGAGTTACAGCTGGGATGGAAAAAAATTAAGTAAATAGGCAGCTTTTTAATAAAGTAAATTTTTAAAAGATAAATACTGCCTCTAGACACTAAGGGGATTATTCACTTAAGTCCGAATTGTTGCGTATATGTGCGAATTTGCCAGATAAAGACAGTAACAATAGGCTGCTACTGTCGCAGTCGCAACTTTATTATGGTAAAATTGTCACAATCTTAACTTTACAAAATTTTTTGTGACTTTACAGTGGGGAAATTGTTGTGGATTTGCTATGGGAATCCTCTTGAATTCGCATTTTGGTGAATAACCCCCTAAAGGCGGAGGGGTCCATAAGTACACCAGAATGAGCAAACAATACTTCAATGCTGCATTAATTGCTTAGACTTGCAAGTGCTATCAGCACTGTGGGTAGCGCAGGAATTCAGGTATATGTGCAATAAGTAAAAAATGTAACAAAAAGTTAACTAAAATAGAACGTGGCGGCACCACATTTGAAAGCCTTTTTGACTTGCAAAAAATCTTGACATGTCCCACTGCCCCAAACTGAAAGAGGTCCAAGGTAGTGCAGCACTCCTTCCTTCCCTCCAACCATTACTTTCCCAGTACTGTGCAGCTTCCCAACCCCTCACCCTTTCTTCATGCCCAATCCCCCTCTCCCTATACTGTGTAAATTCCCAACCCTTACTTTGCAGCTTCCATGCTGAACTGATCCCCAACCCCCCCTTTTCCATGCTGAACTGTTCCCCAACCTCCCCTTTTCCATGCTGAACGGATTCCCAATCTCCTTTCCTGTGCAGCTCCCCAACCCCCTCCCCAATGCTGTGCAGCTTCTCAAATCCCCCCCTTTTCCCATACTATCCTCTGCACCAGCTTTCTTTTAAAGGGGGGGGCACTGTTCTGTTGAGGGCTGGCACAAAGTTAGAGAGGGTGTTTCTCAATGTGACAACTCCTTCCCAGCACAAAATGAAGCGCCCTGCAGTTGGGGTGCCTTTAGGAAAATCTGGCCCCGTATCCAAATGTGGAAAATAAAACTTCAGACTTTGATAGAAGGAAGGAGCATTATGAAAAGGGTTATGTTCAATTGCACATAATAGCACTTTAAGGATTTAGTATTCCCTATATAAACCACTTTCTATTAAATAATAATAAATAAAAAAACTGCTTCCAGCAATCAGTCTGCTTGTTCATATAGCTAAGGAGACCAGTACATTACATTTTAATCAAGCTGCCATATCTTTCTACCTGTGTTGAAGAGTAGAATCAGATGCTGGTTTTTATATAGAGGATAATGTATGCCTTTCTGTAATTTTATAAAGATACTAATAGTCACAAGGCATTCCATGACTACATAAAAGCTTTTATACAGGGCATGGATTTCTAATTTTACTTGTAATATCACAAATTACAAATGTCTGGGTACATTATCCATTATAATGCACAAGGCTGTTTTTGATAACTAAATAATGTACATTTACACCTTGAAATATCTTTTGGCATCTGATGAGTGTTTTTGCATTAGCAGCTTTTCTAATTTATATTCTGCTTTAACTTGTGCCATTGCATTGATTGATTGCTTTCATTGTACAGTGTAGTGAATATTAAATGACTGATCACTGATCAGGATTGGTTAGCTCTATTCCTGTCAATAATTTGTCAATCAGCCAGTGATTTGATTCCAAGAGGAACCACATTTTTAGGCTAAAGAACAAAGAATACAATTGAAATACCACAAAAGCTATAATAAATAATATAATTCAATAACTAGTTTGAAAATCATTCACATCTGCAACATGGGCTTGTGTACACACTGACAGCTGTCAGACTTTTAAATGCTACTCACCCTCAGCGGCACCAGAGGGAGGCTTCTGTAAACCGATGGTCACAGGGGATAATAGGACCCTGAAGCTGTTTGTGCTTCTGGGGTCTTGTTTCTTGCCCTGTGCCTTTGCTGCTGGTTTCTGTATATTAAACAGAAAATTTCTGTATATTAAACAGAAAAGGAAGTAAGTGCCCCCAATTTTTACTCAGAGAGCCCCCTGCATGGCCCCTAGACACACTATAATGAGCAAGCAAAAAATGAGAATGCAAACAATGCATTACATGTTAAAACTCAAACTGTGAAGTGAAAAATATACATATATTTCCTGGAAAATAAATCCGTTTCCCTGGAAAGTCATCATTATATTTATATAGTGCAAAATACTTAAAAACTGCTGCGCGAAATGCAGTGGCAAACTCTTCAGGTCACTGAAGATGCATTAAAGCCAAATACTAAAAAAAACTTTCAGTTTTAATTACTCTTTCTCCATATAGCATTCGGTTAACCCCAGTTTTAAACAGTATATTTTATTTCGTTTATTAGTTAATGCCATGAGTTCTCGCAGTAAGTTGACATTCAGCAGCTTCTTGGAGTATTTTCATCTAAATTACATTTACACAGAATGTAGCATTTGTTAAACATACATACATACATGCACTGTGGAAAAAGTACTTTGTGTTTGCAATGCTATTAGTATTTTGGTTTGATTTTTGTTCAGTCCCCCTAGTGGATAGATAAAGAAGTGGATGAATAGACTGCTTAAAATTCCAATATCCTATTGACATAGAAAAACCCACTATTCTATTGGCAGGTAGATGTAGTTTGAAAATTCTTTCCAATGCTGATGGAAATGTAAAACAAAATATGACAACACTATAGAGGATAAATCCTTTCTCACACCCATGTTGCCAATCCAGAGTCCCCTGGACCAATCACTAGATGAGAAGGACATTTTGCCAAGAAGGCAAAATCTGTCTGCTGAACTCAAATGAGATTTTGTTTGATATGGTCTTCAATTTTTTATTGTCGTTACAGTAAAGAGAGGTTTACCATGTAATAAGACTAAAGAAAAATCTTGTTTTCTTTCTGTTTATGTTATATAGGCTAAAACAGAGTTCCACATTTTACAGTATGAGTCAGTGTTGGTGTGCAGGATTTAGTAAATAAGGACAGTAGACGCACAATACAATGCTGGATGTTTGTTACTGACCTTCTGCTGTTTTCTTGTAGGTGCTGGTGTTAGCCCTAATGACAGTGGAGTTGTTTGGAATGATGGGTCTCATAGGAATTAAGCTGAGTGCAGTGCCGGTTGTTATACTCATAGCCTCAGTAGGAATTGGAGTAGAATTCACTGTTCATGTTGCTTTGGTAAGTGTGTAAACTTTTAGACACATTTTTCTTTTTATCACTTATTAAAGATTTTATTACAATTGTATTTTTTAGTTTAAAACTTTCAGAAATGTTGTCCCAACGAGGTCCAGTTTGGTCACCCTCTGAAGTTTGTAATTTTTTTTAAAGAACCAATACTCCAGAAAACAAGTTGCAGTTTGGATTGACAGGTTATATTTCTGGACTATAAGGCGCACTTTCTATGAGCACCTTTTAAGCAATCTTGGTTCATATATAAAGGCGCACCGGACTATAAGGCGCAGCACATTACCAATAAATAAACCATAGCTCAGACCGCAAGTCAAATTTTATTCAACTTACATCGGGTTCATATATAAGGCGCACCGGACTATAAGGCGCACTTTCTATTTCTGAGAAATTCTCAGCATTTTAAGTGCGCCTTATAGTCTGGAAAATACTGTACATCTTTAATTCTGTAATGTGAAGCTGTAACACACACCTATTGCTATTGTGTATCAGAAAAATCCACAAATGGTGCCATTCTTCATGTCATGGAGCATAGTCCTGTATTGCTACAATGTTTACAGCAGTTTATGTGCTGTATGTCAGTATGCTAGAAAATTAAAGAAACAAAGCTCTTAATATTTATATAAACACTGACATTAACTTTTATAGTTATAAGCTCTTACAGTACAAAATTATTTATATAGATAATACAGTTATACATATTATTACTATTGTAATCTCCTCCCCCCTAAAAAATGTATGTTTTACATCTGTAGGTCCCAACCCTCTGACCCTGCAGGGTCAGTTTGCTCGCTTTTGATTGGACTTTGTATTGTGTCTGATCAGTCAGCTACATTTGTACTGGACATTCTAATCAGAGGAAATGACAAACTGTAAACGTGTGCTGTTACAGTAACGCCTTATAAAGGATGTTTTCTGGAATAATATGCAATATTTATTTCAGTTACAAACATGGCTAATTCAGCATGAACTAGGGAAACTAGTCCAGAAATGTACAGACAGTAAGAGATGCATTTTCAGTGGCAATAGGTGCCAAACTGTAGTGCTTCAAATAAGCATAAAGCCCAACAGAGCTACCCTTCCTTCATCCTGTAGGGCCTCAAGCTTATTATGCAATCAACAAAGCCAGGTTTTCTAAGATTCCTGCCTAATGGATATTTTCTTAATTTACTAGGCCTTTCTCACTGCCATCGGTGACAAAAATCGCAGAGCTGTTCTTGCTTTGGAACACATGTTTGCACCGGTTTTGGATGGAGCGGTTTCTACTCTGTTAGGAGTTCTTATGCTAGCAGGATCCGAGTTTGACTTCATTGTCAGGTAAATAGTTTTCAGGTTATTTCATTATTTTAACAAGTTGAAAAGTAGAAAAGAAATTTAAAGCCACACTAACCGTTCCCTTTATATTTGTTTAAAGGAAAATAATAAATCCAGAGATAGTATGTTTTTAAAAAACAAACAAACACATTTAAGGCGGTTGTCGTGCAAAGTTTAAACTGCAGACAAAGTCTATCCCATTTATTTCAATTGGCAATTGTGTATAACTATTTGTAGTTTTTTATGTAGGTATTTACCATGAAATGCATAAGGAATAATCTTGTTTTGTGGTGAAACACTTACAGATAGAACTACATACTTAAGTATTCATGAATCGATCTAGAAATCTCAAAGATAAAATATTGTAATGGAAATTATAAACAAGACTTTCAATGGGGCACATTTACTAAAGTCTAATTGCTTATCCCTATAAAAACGAATTTGGTTAGCT
>WMED01016373.1:0-13333 GCA_019650415.1 Pipa parva
CCCAGTTAACCTTAGTACCGCTGGGGTCGCGGAACCCCTGTCTTTTTCCTGCGGAACCCTGGTTGAAAATCACTGCTGTACACAAATATCATACCCCTTGTTTCTAATGGTGATATTTTTTCTAAGTAAAAGTTTTAACGGAATCAGACAGACATTGTTGAATTTTTAAGCATTTTTACTAATCACTTGTGCCTACATTTCCAAACTTACAATAAAAGATAAGCATATCAGTCTGAAACAGGAGTCTATATGTTCCAAGGATTGTATCTACTGTACAGCATTATGGGGTAGTTCTGGACTTTTCTAAAAGGTCTCCCAGCAACTGCCCATCATTGCCTCAGAAAGCTGTATGGTATTCTATGAATTGGCCACAACCACTATCACTTTACTTCAGTACAGCCTTCGTGTTTATTTCTCCATACAGCAGCAAGAGCAGCAAGAGCAAAACTGAATGCAAGACTCCTAGGGTGTACCTGGACAAATCTTTGTAACATAAATCTATTAGGGAAGACACTATTCTTTTCAGGTTATTTAGAAATTCAGTGCCAAATTGGCACATTCTACCTTGTGCCCTTTAGAGTATTTGGACAATTTTCTCCTTAAAATAGTTAAATGATAAGAAAAAGAAAAGGGAAAAAAAAAAAGGATTATCTTTAAAAAGTGAGTCTGTCATGCGGAAAATAAAGTGCTGACTTTACAAGAAATGGCTATAAAACACCAGCTCTGCTGTTCCTTTCCCATTAAAATAAACATTAATGCAGAATGCACACCTGCATGCCATATATGGTCAGGTGCTTAAATTATATCCTGATCACCTGCCAGGAGTTATCACCAGGATGTGAATCAGTGTTTATTCTCCCAATTCTAAAAGGGAGTGCCTCAATCAAGAACAGGTAAGCCAGGCACAAATTGACTTCTCTCATGAACCTGTGACATCAATTTATGTACTTCTGCACTACTCACTTAATATCAGTGTTAAAAATATATTTATGAAATAAAAATACATTGGTCATCACAAATGAGCATACTCTGAAATAAACAGAAATTCATTTTGTATGTATGTATGTATGTATGTATGTATGTATGTATGTATGTATAATTTTATTTATAAAGCGCCACAAATTTACGCAGCGCTGTACAATTCAGCGATACAAATATAATACAAGCAAGGGAAAAGTGCATTAAGCAATACAAGTAAAATAAAGCAAGGGTACAACAAATTAAGTGCTAGGTAGTGATTGACACAAGTGGTTGGAGGTCCCTGCCCCAAGGAGCTTACAATCTAAGTGAGAGGAAGACTCTCACTTAGATTCAGAAAAAAAAGGTAGACAAATTGAGATTATCCAGAATGGATAAAACTATAAACCTATATACTAACCATCTTTTAAGTAGTTAAATAAGCATAAAAGCAAATTGCTGCGCTATACCTTTTCTTGTATTCCCCCACCACCACCACAGTATTTATGATGCATGTGTGAACCAATCTGCCAGCTCTATATAGGCAACAGTTTGCTGTACATACATAGTAAAAATCTGTATATGAGGCTCACTCAGGCAGAGGAGGGCTAAGAAAGCACAATTTGGGACCTTCAGCTCTTAGATTTATGGTAAATACATTCAAATGCAGCCCTGTGCCTTTATGGCTGATATATACTGTTTCCAGTAAACTAATATATTTGGGGGACCTGTTTAAACAGGGTGGAAATGCAGGGTACACAAATGTAACTTCCTCCCCTTTGGCAAGCACTTATCTTGAATGGCAACATGCATGTTAACCCCCCTTTTTATTGCTAGCAAAAAGCTTTTACTTGCTGGACATAAAGAGACAAAACCCTTTTATTTAATATGCCCCAAAGATTTAAGGATACTCTTCCAGGTGCAAAGATATCAATAAAATGTGTCATAGGAGGAAAGCTCCCTCTACTGGTCTGGAAAGAAAATCACTGTGGCTAAGCTTTTTTCAGTGTGAGATTAAAAGCCACCTTTGTGTTTCCTTTAAATAGCAAATTCCCTTTCTTTTTTCCCTTGTGATTTTGTAAATCCAATGCATACAATCAACCAACAGAACTCCTTGTATTTCAATTTGCTTTATATGTAATTAATGCAAATATGCCCAACCTCCAATCCTATTGCTGCTGTGGCCGCCACATAACGTCCAAATGCATTGCAGCTGGGGCCCCCATGTAATACCCAAGGCATTGCCCCACCCAACCCGACTCCAGAAAGAAAAACCAGGCTGACAGGGAAGATGACAGAGAGAAACATTGTATAAGCATTGCATAAAAAGATACATTTTTTAAAAATACATATATATTTACAAAAACAATTATTTCATTAGCAGAACCTAATTTAGTATTAGTTTTGAGGTGACAGGTGCACTTTAAAGTTGCTCCACTCAGATCCCTTAAATCACGATATAGTAGGGATCTGATTGGAGGAGCTATAACATCAATCATCATTTAGCTCCGTCCAACCAGTCTTGAGATTCAAGTTGGGTATCGGAGCAGAAAAGAAGCAGGGAGTTTGCTTCTTTTACTACAATCTTAGCTGAACACTTTTAGCATTCAGCCAAGATAACTCACTGCTTCCTAAAAAGAAAAATCTGTTAATTGGGGCTGACAGGTACACTTTAACAATTCTGTGTTTTAGGCCTTCTAAAGCCCCGACACAATACCACAACCCAGAGAGCATCAGCTGAACCCAGACTGTCGATAGCAAACCTACCTAGCAGAGCAGACTAGGCAATCATAGCACTGAAATATACAGAGCAGAACTACAATACCTAAATAGTTTGGCAGCAGGCACTTCCATGTTATAGAGCACAAAGCAGAACACACTGCACAATTCAAACACAAGGCTATCTCTCAGTAAAGATTCATTTCTAAATGACACTGCTCCAGTCTAACAAAGAAAAGTTTAAAGGGATATTTTCATCTAAACAGCTTGTATTTTATAGTAATCCTATTTCATATTGAACAGATGCATAAACACTGTTGCTTTTTTTGTGACTAAAGAAAACCATTTAAAATAACATTGAAATTAATACTTTTTCCGCATAGGAATGTACCTTTAATCTGCAGATAAATATTATTTAAAATTCAGCTTTAGGAGGAGTTAGAAAAACAGTAACTCTAAAATCCTGAAAATGCCTCAAATGAATTTATAGTTCCAAAAATTCTAATTATATATCTATAAAGTATGCTTTCAGACACACTTCCTAAATATGTACTAAAGCACCATGGAAAACAAAGGGACAGAGTAAGGTCTGTTTAACAACATGGCTACTATCAGTAAAGATAAGAACAATCAGAAAGCAAAACTATTCATGGATTTAACTTGACAGAATATTTTTACAAGTGGTGTTGAATAACTGCCATGTCAATCCAAATGGGAACTTTAATTTTTTTGGTGTTACTGGTCCTCTAAGTAATGACTGGAAAGGTGATACAGTATAGGCTCTGATTAGAAAGAGAAGTCACGTAGAATAAATTAAAAATCAAGCCTTAAAAAAAAAAAAAAAAAAAAAAAATTAAAAAAAAAAATCTGCCCCATTGTCAAATTATAACAAGCTAATCCATACCCAAATGACAAACAAAATTGTCTGCTAAGGAGTGATCCAAATTTCCACCACATTTACCCACAGCATTAACACAGTCATTTAACAAATCACAAGAAACAAGCTACTAAATTATGCTCAGATGATACCAATGTTCCTAAATTTTACATACTGTATTCCCTGCAAAGTCAGACATATGCTTGTTTTCCCCAAATGGATGAAGCACTCCTATGAATATCTTTGCAACTGAATCCAACCTAACTGGGACAAAACATACGTGCAAACAATACATAAACTGAAACTCTATTACCAAAAGTACCTACACTAGCCAACTTCCATTTCCATATCAAAAGCCAAAAGAGTCCTGCTATACTTGCTCCTTATAGCTGCCAGATCAGTTATTCCTGATCACTGGAAATCAACATACAATGCACACATATTTAAGTGGCCAGAAAAAGTATCCCACCTCATGCTTTTTTTTTTTTTTTTTTTATAATATATCTTTATTTGATTTTTTCTTCCCAGGTAAGCATGTCAGGATTCTCACTGAACACCCCACTGATATACCATTAGGAAACCCCTACCTGCTCTAAGCTACTCTTTGAGAGATCATAAACTAAGATGCCCACTACTCTCCTAACCATTAGGTACCTCCACTGTACATAAACATCTGCTGTACATAAACATCTGCTGTTTAAACCTGTGTGATATTACCTCTCTTACAATGGTTACGCTATCAGTCTGTGTTGGTAATTTGTCATACAGTATCCTGAGATCAATGCTTGCTAGCCATCCCTTGAAATGTGGAAGAACTTAAAAAAAAAAAAATTAGATATGTAAAAAAATTTTTTTAAAAAAGGACAATTTGATGATTATACTGTACAGTCATGGCCAAATGTTTTGAGAATGACACAAATGTTAATTTTTACAAAGTCTACTGCTTCAGTTTTTATAATGGCAATTTGCATATACTCCAGAATGTTATAAAGAGTGATCAGCTTAACAGCAATTAATTGCAAAGTCAATATTTGCCTAGAAAATGAACTTCATCCCCCAAAACACATTTCAACTTCATTGCAGCCCTGCCTTAAAAGGACCAGCTAAATAGTTTCATTGATTGCTCCATTAACACAGTTGTGGGTGTTGATGAGGACAGGGCTGGAGATCAATCTGTCATGATTAAGTAAGAATGACACCACTGGACACTTTAAAAAGAGGCTGGTGCTTGGCATCATTGCTTCTCTTCTGTTAACCATGGTTATCTCTAAAGAAACACGTGCAGTCATCATTGCACTGCACAAAAATGGCCTAACAGGGAAGAGTATCGCAGCTAGAAAGATTGCATCTCAGTCAACAATCTATCACATCATCATGAACTTCAAGGAGAGAGGTTCCATTGTTGCCAAAAAGGCTCCAGGGCGCCCAAGAAAGACCAGAAAGCGCCAGGACCATCTCTTAAAAGTGTTTCAGCTGCGGGATCAGGCTACCAGCAGTGCATTGCCTGCTCAGGAATGGCAGCAGGCAGGTGTGAGTGCATCTGCACGCACTGTGAGGCGGAGACTCTTGGAGCAAGGCCTGGTCTCAAGGAGGGCAGCAAAGAAGCCACTTCTCTCCAGTAAAAACATCAGGGACAAACTGATATTCTGCAAAAGGTACAGGGAGTGGACTGCTGAGGACTGGGGTAAAGTCACTTTCTCTGATGAATCCCCTTTTTGATTGTTTGGGACATCTGGAAAACAGCTTGTTTGGAGAAAACGAGGTGTGCGTTACCACCAGTCTTGTCTCATGCTAATTGTAAAGCATCCTGAAACCATTCATGTGTGGGGTTGCTTCTCAGCCAAGGGAATCAGCTCTCTCACAGTCTTGCCTAAAAACACAGCCATGAATAAAGAATGGTACCAGAATGTCCTACGAGAGCAACTTCTCCCAACCGTCCAAGAGCAGTTTGGTGATCAACAATGCCTTTTCCAGCATAATGGAGCACCTTGCCATAAAGCAAAGGTGATAACTAAATTTCTCAGGGAACAAAACAGAGATTTTGGGTCCATGGTCTGGAAACTCCCCAGATCTTAATCCCATTAGAGAACTTGTGGTCAATCATCAAGAGACAGGTGAACAAACAAAAACCGACAAATTCTGACAAAATGCAAGCATTGATTGTGCAAGAATGGACTGCTATCAGTCAGGATTTGGTCCAGAAGTTGATTGAGAGCATGCCAGGGAGAATTGCAGAGGTCCTGAAGAAGATGGGTCAACACTGCAAATATTGACTTGCTGCATTAACTCATTCTAACTGTCAATAAAAGCTTTTGTTACTCATAATATGATTGCAATTGTATTTCTGTATGTGATAAAAACATCTGACAAACACACATAAAAACCAGAGGGCAGTAGATCATGTGAAAATATGATATTTGTGTCATTCTCAAAACTTTTGGCCATGACTGTAGAATACCTATACTTACTACACAATAAAAATGTATTTTAAGATGAAATTGCATTTAAACTAATCTCAATTCGTGCAGAGATGAATGGGATGAAGCAGATTAAAATCAAATAGTTGGTAACAGAGGTAAAATGCTGATGGTCTGGAGGGGAAGTTATTACAGGAGTAAATAATAAAATACAAAAATAATTTAGGACTAGTGAAAAGTTCCAGATGACTCAGGTCAGATTAATGCTGCATCATATATTGGATCACAAAGCGCTCATTCAAATAAATCATGGGAAAATCTGCAGAGTGAAGAAACATATTGAAATCATACACACAACCATCCACTTGACAAAATGATTCACATCCTTTTTATGCCCTCTTACTATTTACAGAAGAGTACAGAAAAAAAAAAAAACCTGTTGTATTCCCTTCAGGTAGCATCCTGGGTTTTGCTAACCCTTTGACACTTGAATACATCGGGAACCTTTAGGCATCCATACAGAGTTCACTTTCAGCATACAAAATTCAAAAGCACAGTGGGCGAGTACTACATTCATTAAAAACCAACAAATGTGGGAAGTACGGTGGCTCAGTGGTTAGCCCTGCTGCCTTGCAGCGCTGGGTTCTATATTCCTCCCTGGGCTTCATCTGTATGGAGTTTGTATTTTCTCCCCACACTTGCATGGGTGGGTACTCTGGTTTCCTCTCGCAATCCAAAAACATACATCTGTCTCTGTCAAAGTGTGTGACTGAATAGGGAAACTAGATTGTAAGCTAAATGGGGCAGTGACTGAAGTGAATGGTGAATCTCTGTAAAGCGCTGTGTAATATATTAGCGCTATATAAATGAATAAATACATGTGTACATATAGTTAAAGAAAAAAAATCACAAAAATTGAATCAGCTTAACACTTAGGGTGCCTTTACACTGTCTGATAATTTGGGGAGCGAGTCTGCAGGTGCAAACAGCCAAATATTCTACATACTGGGACCATAGTTCTACTGGATTCACCATTAACACTGCTTCTTCTATTTCAAATTAAAGAACTGTACAGGCTACTCAGACAGTCATAAAACACAAAGTTGCCTTTGCAGACAGGCTGCTCCTCCAAAACAAATGTTATCCCAGGAATGTGCTTTGAACTGGTGCCTTGTGAGCACTGCTTGTAAGAGGAACCCAAGGAGTGTGATAAATAAGCAGAAGGTGTCACACAAAACAGGCTCTTTTATTATTTCTCAACTAGTAGCTCAATGTAAACCCTTTCATTCCCACACCATCTCCTGTCTTGCAGAATTAATAATTTGAATTCACTTTAGCCAAATGTGTGCGTCACCACTTCAATCAGCTACATAACAGATTTCCTTGTGCACCATTCCTACAGTAGATGAATTAACAACACATTACTTAATATAAACAGCAAGAATAAAAATACTAAATGCAGTTGGAGTTGATTTATCTGCACCTGTCAATTTAGGAAGAGGATCTCTTGTGGATGGAGGACATGACTTTCTGGGAGCCGAGTGTCCACAAACAGATATAAAGCCAGTAATATGCTCTGTATCATCAAAGCCTTCCTGCTGGACCTGGAGCTTTTCATATTGGAAGGCTGTTTTGACTTCAGCATCTCCAATCAGGTTGCCTAATTGGCAATACAGGATGGACCCAGCTGAAGGAACCACTAGGTCAGCTTCCCCCAAACAGCCTGCCTTCTGATTACAATGGCAAACATGGGAAGCAAAGTTGTGAGCTGAATACTTGTCAGTGTTCATTTCTTAGGTGGCCCTGATCTCTGAGATTCCTGCAATTTTAGATTTTTTTTTTGTTTAACTAACCTCTTCTTTTTGTCGCTGTTCTGTTAGCAAGGCTGACACAGTTACTAGAAGTAACGTTAAGTGCCAAAGTATGTAGGAAAAGCCATGAAAACATTTCCATTATGAGTGGAATGCCCTGGAACAGCAATATGAGGTAGAAATTTGTTTTAATCAGCAAGAAAAGTCTGGAAAACGGATAATTTTCATAGCAACAAACTTTCCTATTTAACAGTCCTGGACACTATATCCTACGTTACTACATTGTATTGTTTCCCATTCAGATTCCTTCACAACTTCAGAATAGTTATAATCATATGTAAGTTATTTAACAAGAATTGCTTGTAAGGGTGCTGCTCAATCCCAAATGTGATAGTAACAATATAAATCACAGTCCTGTTAGGACAAGGGGTGCACATCGTTTTTAACATGGAGAAATAAACATGGATTTTATACTTCTTTTTGGGAGTGCCGGTTACAACAGTTCTTAAGTTATTTAACACTTGTGTTTTCGTCTTGGTTTGCCACAAATGTTAGTTATATATTACAGAATTACTCACAGTTATGATCTAGACATATTGGTAGTTACCTTTAAGAAACCGCCTATGAAAAGTTTTATAAACATCTTCACTTAATGGTACTAGCATGTGTACCACCTACTGCATGGTATGTATTCACATAAACATGCAGGTGTTGTGTTCCACAAATTAGGAGGCATTTCAATGTACAATTTCATTTTGTCCTGGATCTGATATGCTGTATAGACTTTGGCAGAAAATAATCAATAGAAGGCCCATTTGTGCTGATCTAACTACATATACATTTGGAGCACCAGGCCCTAACGAATGGGGTCAACCAATGTACCAAATGTTCAAATGAGGCCATGATTCCTGTATACTGCATACAACATGCCATATTACATGCTGAAAAATATTTACAATTTGGTTATTCAATTTCAAGTTATACAAGAAGGATTAGTAATGTGACTGGCTGCATGGGCCTCCTTGGTTTGTTGAGCTGGTTAGGCCACCGTATTGGGGCAACTGCTTCCTGCAGTGTATATTTATTTAGCAATAGCAAATGTTGACAAATGAATTTCAGATGAGTCTAAGAATCTTTATTCTACTACTTAAAGTAAGCACCCACAATTATGCAGACAGCATCCAAATAATGTCACTTTATGGTAGTCCAGTAGTAAAAAAAAGAAAAGATGCAATGCATGTGCATTAAAGGGATTCCCGTCTTGGCGAGACCAAAAGAGATGCCTCGCCGAGACGGGAATCCCTTTAATGCACATGCCGATGTCTGCGCGCAGGACATCAGCATGCGCATAATACCATTTGCGAAGTGAGCCGAAGGCTTCAGAGCTCACTTCGCTGAATGGTGAATTCCATCCTTATTTGGAACAACAAAAACACAACAAAATTTTAGAGAATTTATTAGTGATCATGCACTTAATAAAGAATGGTTTGGATTCTGCAAATGTTGTAATGTGTTTAGTATTCTAAAATAATTTATTAGGGTAATTCAGTCACTAGCATCCACTTTACATTTTCTGAACAGAGATATGGAAGGGTAAGCAGATGAAAGCAATGTGTAAAGATTTCAAGCCTGAAATCATTTTCAGCTGATATGATAATAGGCAACTGCCCAGGGCCTAAAGCAGCTTCCAAAAAATAAATAAATAAATAAATACAAAAACAAGTTTTAAAACTGAATTGTGGTACATTGGAATTCACATAATCGAACACAATTAAAATGTGTAATGTGCACATTTACTGAAGTAATTACATGGCTGGCCAAACATTCACCATGGAGGAGACCCAAGATTCATTTTTGCCCAGAGCCCAATTCTCACATAATTTGAGGTTAATTTATAAACATGTTGTTCACAATAAAAAGATAAAAAGATAATATGTCCCAATTGATTTAAACAGCATAGAGAAACAATTTCTCTCCTTGATTTTAATTAGACAGCTGAGTCAGATGTGTATAGTTACAGCAGCTACTTCTACATCTCAAAAAAATACATTACATTATATCTTAAGGTGCATATTACATGTGATTACCAAATGGTGGCTTACACCTTCAGATACCAATGAACATTATGTGCAGCAAACTATAAGTGACAGCTGCAAACCTCCATGTGTGACACAGGCTTAAACCAAAAACGTTGTCTTATTTTACAGCAGCGCAATTGGACACATATGGGGGGCAAAATCAAGCAAGTTTTAAAAGAATGCAGAGAATCCATAAATAACAGTAAAAGCAGTACAATAATGATAGTAGAGGCAGCAGTTAAAATAGGTTAGTATGTGTAAAACCTGTCAAATCTGGCATTAATCCCATAAAAAAAGCATAGCTAATTGATGCAGTGTTATAATTGATCAACAGAACTGCCTAAGAACAGTTAAGCAACCTGTCACAGTCCCCAGCCTTAACAAGAGGCAAAGCAAACTGCCTCCCACACTGATTCCCACTAGAACACTAGCACTGGGTATACAGGAATCCACAGAAAATGCAGAAATGCTGCCCTTGCTTAGAAACTCACCAGATCTAAATAGACAAAGGCAGCAAAACTGCAACCTGAACTAGGAAGGCTGACTGACACCTGCACAGTGCATGGTTCAATATAGCAAAATAATTCAGGACATGGAGAAATAACAATGTTTCATACAGTTAATAGGAAGACAAGGGCATTGCTAGACGATAATAATGTGCTCAAAAAAAAAAGAAGCTTTTTTTACCAAGTCACATAATCCAACATCTGACCCCACACAGCTAATGTGCACTTCCCAACCCTTGTCTGCAATGCTACAACCACCACCAGACATAGAAACCCTATTCCTGATTACACAGCAACGCCCGTTACTAAGTGCTGTAATCTCTCTATCTGGTCCCTTATGACATGGACACACCACTGCACATTGAACTCACATCCCCGGAATCAGCATAGTTTTAGGTCATTCCCTCCCCCACATTCTGCCTTTTTATCCCCGTTCTTACGTGCGACCAGTCCTTCCTTGTTAAATCCAGGCACACAGCTTGTAAGCAGCACACAGGGTACGGAAGCCATTGCTTGTCTCCCTCTTCTACGGCTTCCGCCCTTCAGCTTCCTAAACTTCCGCATGGCAACCTCTCAACTTCCTCATGGTTACTCTTTAACTTCCGCCAGTCGTTTCTATTTAGAATTAGGGCTTAGTCCCTCCCCCCTCTGCGTCCAGCTGTATAGTCTTCAAGCGCGTCCTGTTGCCATGGCAGCTGGACTCCGATGAGGTTTCGTGGGGTAGTAAATATGGCTGGAATGTCGCATGTCCCAGACCCAGTGGGTCGTCTCCTGGTACAGGTATTGAGTTGTATGCACGGCAGCTCGGGCTAATCAATGTTCTGTTGGAAGTCACAGCGGAGCTATTATTGCTTAGGATTGTGTGGCACACCTCTTTCTTTATTGTGTAAATGCTTATTCTAAGAGCTTCTCTGATTTTTTTCTTACTGAGGGAATGACTAATTTGCTGATACTTTTTGTAGGCGTTGTACCTACGCCTGATTGGAAACCTATGGTATTTACTTTACTTTTTCTAGAAATATGAAGCTATAGCTTAATACTTGTGCTGCCCCACTGTTTCCACCTTTTTTGATACTTATTATACATTGAAGAGAAATTTTTCACAAATGTCTGCAAATAGCAAGATGATAGTAGCACTTAAAGCAAATCAGAACTTTAACTTAAAACATTTATAAAAAAAAATGTTTAAAAGATAAATTGGTCCTTAAGAGGGGTTTATGTGAATATATATATATATATATATATATATATATATATATATATATATATATATATACTGAGTTCATGTAAACCCCTCTTAAAGACCAATATATCTTTTCTGCATATTTTTATACATTTGTTTTTTGAAGTCCTGATTTGCTTTAAGTGTTATCATCTTTTTATTTGCAGACAAATTTAATCTGTTATATTAAAAAATACCCAACCATTGTTTTATATATATATATATATATATATATATATATATATATATATATATATTCTTTATAGAAGGCAGGACTATGTATTGTTACAAGATTATGCAGTGTAACAGCAAATTGGTGTTCAAAAACATTATTATACAGGGACAAAACCTAGTGTGAGATGGATAATATGCACATCTGTTTGTATTTTTGTTTACTTTGGGGAAAAAGCAGGTATGGGTCTGGCAATTATTTTGCTAAAATGGAAGAATCCAGTCTTTTGGCCAAGTGCAGTACTCCTATAGGGGTCCAGTAAGTTTCCTCAGGAAGAGAAGACATTTGTAAGGAAACAATTTCAGAATAAGCTGAAGCTCAGTTGTTGGATGGGAAGCCTGAGAAATAATTCCCTTTATCTGAGGCACCTGGGAAAAATGGGTACTATCCCCTTAAGTAGTAATAGTAAGAGAAGGAGCAGCAGAGACAAGGTCTGCTGGTACTTGTGCCCGAGCAGTGCTTATAGTAAAGCTACAAACCAAGGAGTGTGAGGTGTCAAGGAGGTAATGGCAGATAAAGCCAGTGAGCACCTGAACTGTATGACTTAAGAAAGCACTTAGGAGCTACCACTCAGTAGTACTGAGTAGTAGACTGAACGGTACTTCCTGGGTGGAGAACATAAGTGGCTGGCAGACAACTAATGGCAGGGATTAGTCTCAGAGAAACTAATAAAGACCAAACTAACATGTAGCACTAAAGGAGAAAATTAATAATAAGGCCAAGGTCTGCAATGCTTACAGAGACAATCCTGGCATGTCTAAACAAAGAAGATAAGCAGCAGAGTAAAACCAAGGTCAGGCTAAGATCAGATACAAACATACTAGCTTACAGTTACACATGGGAACTGCTAAACTAAAATCCAATTACTTTGGCACTCCAGCAGGGGCATAATTACAAGACATATGCTTAAGTCCGGATTGGTGGAGAAATGCAGCTTCTTAACTCTAGCCTGGCCATGGATCTTAGCAATACCCAGTGGTCCTGTAACCACTAGAGAGTTGTTGGGTTGAACTTGTAATAGGCTTTTGTAAAACCCACCAGAGCTGGTGAGAGTCAGGTATAGAGCTGCTATTTCTCCAACAGGGGCTGCGGAGGGTTAGCTTCAAGACAGTGCCAGGTAAAATTCGACCCTCAAGTAGAGTGGCAAAAGCAAGAAGGAGGTAGGGGAGGGGACAAAAGACATTGATCAGTATGAATATTTAGACCACCCAGGCTCCCCCACCCCTAGACGTTCAAGCATTGTAGTTCTCCTTTAAGTAGACAAATACCACGTAGTCCTATTGTTTCATGTGGGACTTTAGATAATGCATATTTATGAAATGCCAATATTGTTGCTACCAGTAGAGAGATTAAATATTAAAAGTGGCTAACAAGTCCTGTCCATCCCATTGTTTACTATAGTGCTTTAGATAATACATATTCAGGAAGTGCCCCAGAAAACCACATTTTTAAAGCTAATAAGCTCAGTATCATACCTTATAGACACAATTTAGAATTTTTAAAGTACAGATTAG
>WMED01016374.1:2610-13333 GCA_019650415.1 Pipa parva
CCCCCCCCCCCGACATGCACCCCCTGCCCCCCGGTGCGCACACACCCCACGGGAGCACACCCGCCCAGCGTCCCCAACTCACCTCCTTCAGCATTCCAGCGACGCGCCTCCTCTGAGCGCCGCTCCACAGTGAGGTAAATGGAATGCGACCTCATTGTGGAGCGGCGCTCAGAGGAGGAGCGTCGCTGGAGAAGGTAAGTTTGCGGTGGGCGATGTGGGCGACAGCGCCCCTCAAATAGATTGCACCTTGGGTAGGGATGAGCGATGATACCAATAATCGTTATTGGATCGATAATCAATTTTTGAAATAATCGAGTCGATTAACGGCATCCGATAATGATTATCATAACGATAATCTGCGTCCTCTCCCTCTTCCAAAAGCACTCACCCCATGCCACCAGCGGGCCCACGATCCTCTCCTATCTTTGCCCTGTGACACGCAGCCGCACCACCACTTCCTCCTGTGCCAGTAAGGAGGGGATCTTGCAGTGTGTGATTCACGGGAAGGAGGGGCGGTGTGTGACTGATGGGAAGAAGGGGCGGTGTGTGTGTGTCTGAGAGGGGAGCCCGGGACACAGACACGGACAGTGTGTAAGCAGGTCTGACACCCCCTTACAAGTGTAGCTGGATATGGAGGGAAGGGTTGCAGTGCCCACACACGCTTACATGGGCACTCGAGGGGACTGCACACACATCTCTTCAGAGACTACAACTCCCAGTGTCCTTTGCTGGCTGTATGATGGGAGAGGAAGAGGGAGAAGACGCAGTTGATTTCCGGATCCCAGAGTGTGCAATCAACATCTCCCTGCTGCTGCACGATGAATATTATCAACTCGATTGTTCCAGGTAATTATCGAATAATCGAGGGGCAACTATTATCTAGATAATCGTGCCAATTTCAAGATTATTCGATATTATCGCTCAACAGTAGCCCTGGGCAGTCGCCCACATCGCCTAGTGCTAGAACCGGCCCTGCAGGTAGCTCAGGCAGACAATTCGATAGTTGAACAGTGCACAAAACAAATCACATCCCGCTGCCCCCACTAGCCTCAATGCAATAATTGCTTTGTATATAGCATAGCCTATTGTCAGGTGGGCACCAGTACTGGAGGAAGGAGAAGGAGGTATCAGTGAAAAACCCACAATGGACTTGGAATTGGCACACCCTAAGGTGCGGAGTCTTAGAGAACTCTGGTCTTCACCTTTAAACCCCCGCTTAGCTGCAAGTAGAAGTCCAGAAATTCAGATACACTGCTGGATGTAAGATACATTTATGTAAAATCTTTTTTTTTATTCAAGTGACAAACATATTGCTTTACCAATGTATGTAGATTGCTGTAGTTTCATTCCCACAACTGTGTTTTAGACCCAGTAATAACATGGTAAAAAAACATTGCATAATCACACTCCAAAATATGCCCCTTAGCCGACAACTCCCTATGTTTTGCAAAGGTGTCTTGGGATTTTTGAATTCTCTTAGACATTACATAAAAACATAATACTCCAAAAAGGTTCCTGTTTAGAATTTAGAAAGAAGTCACATGATTGCAGCAGTAGTGGAATTGACTGTAGTTGTGCACAACATGAAAGCCCTAAGGTAGGTGAAAAGAAGGACTTCAAGCTTGGATAATCACATTGTATAAAAAACAATGGTAACTGTATTGTACCCTCTGTCCTTCCTTATGTCATATAAATGTACAATCAAAACTTGAAATGTCAATTTTGTTATTTTTTGGTCACCAGCATAAACTTCCTAAAAGCAATCAAAAATAATAAAATGACAGAACAACATCAGTGCGGAAGCCTTTCAGTAATTACAAAGATGCCTTTATAAGAGTCTATAAGGGAAAAGGCCTCTTATGCAATTCATCCGAAGAAGAACTATATCCCTTTGACTAGCAACACCTGTTAGCTCCACTAATGAATGCTGGGAATGAAGTTGTGAAAAAAAATAACATTTTCAGAATTTACTTTATCAGGTATGTAGTACCTCCATTAGGAATTAGTTTTTGTGGTCTTTGCTGCTGGTAAAAACAAGGGTCACATCAACATCACTAACTGTGCCACCCAGTGAAGTACTTACAGGGATTGCAGCAGTAGTGGGTCTGATGTTCCAGGAGGCCCTGCCGCCACCGCTGCAACCACCGTGTCCAAACTGCGACACACAAAGTGCTGTGAACGCCGAGGGAGCGTTCACACTGTTGCTAGTAAGTTCAAAAGAAAAATACACCGAAGTGTTTTTTTTTCTTCATACGAGTGTATGATGCGCTGCGCATCATACGCTCGTGTGAACCCAGCCTGAGAGAAGTAGCACCTAGCGTATAAAAGGCACCTGAAACTCAATGGTGATCTAGATATTTAACATCTAAGAGGACATTATCAGCCAGAGAGAAACAAAAGGGGCAGGATCCTGAATCTGGCTTCCACTAAGTGTCCCTGAACTGTGAATAACCAAAGAGCTGGCAATCCATAGCATAGCTGGTGTACATAGATACCCAAGTAGGAGAGTGTGGTATTTCCTAGTACTACCGCATATTAAAAATTCTTCAAATATACCATTGTTATTGTGTGTCTATTTATCTTAATGAATATTATTGTTTTGTGCAACTGAAGTCCCTGGCACCCATACTTATTATTGCAGCACTACATTGCACACCTACCAAAGTAACTCATTAGCAAGGGAACTGCTCCTTGAATCTATAAAGTCAACTTTTACATATTGCAGTGTATGTAAATGGCCCTACTGGTTTACCCTTCTGCAAAGGATTGTGGTTTTCTTATGTGTGAGGCAAACTTTGATATAGGGGACAATTTCTGAACTAGAGAAACTTTTTGTGAATTCTTGAATGTGAGGAGCAAATGACAAGGACAAGTCCCCCATCAGCAAACTGGACAGGGTATGTTGATAGCGATATTTGGTAGACAAGAATATGCAGAGAGAGGAAACATTACAAGCTCTGGAATATACATGCTGACTTTTTTTTGTCACTTTGTATTCCAAATTACTTGGAATATAAATGTGTGCACATTCCTGCTGTTTATAGTCACCCCGTAACTAGCTAAGCTACTGTATGTTAATAACAACAAGGTATAATTCCATAAAAACAGACACAAGGGGTCATTCACTAAGGTGTGAATTCGACTGTCGAATTCGCAAACAGCAGATTCCCATAGTAAATTGGCTACAATTTCCCCATTGTAAAGTCGCAACAATTTTTTAATGTTAAGATTGGGACAATTTTCCCATAATAAAGTCGTGACTGCAACAATATTTTAATTATAAAGATGCGACTGCGACAGTAGCAGCCTATTGCGACTGTCTTTATCTGGCGAATTTGCACCTATACACAACAATTTGGACTTTAGTGAATAACCCCCTCAGTCTGCATTGCTAAAAGGTCAATACCACACTAGGTGATTTAGCGCCTGCAGTAAAGTGCCATCACAAATGCAGGAAACAATGCCTACAAGCCAGCCCCATTGATTTCGATAAGTGACCCCAAGAACATGCACTTTTCAAGGCTCATGCTAAATTGACAAAATGCTTTTGGCGATTTTTCCATGCTTACCCATTGAAAACAATAGGAGAAGGTTTGTAGGAGTTTTGTTGGCTTTTTGTTGTAAAGTGGTAAAACACCTAAAATGATATTTATAAAGATCATTTGAATCTTTTTGATTTACTTCATTGTGCATTTTGCTCTACTTTTCAATTCTGCTAGTTTATATATTTTCAAGGTCGAAATAAATAGTCATCGATAAATTAATTGGTTGGAAGCGGCTCATTTTGCAGTGTTTTCCAGTTATATTCATCTTCCATTTCAGATTGATACCGATATCCTTTTCTGACTGTGGAAGGACCAGTCTCCAGCGTTGACTATTAGAAAAACTTTGAATTTTATAAATAAAAAAAAAAAACGACATAATTTTGATCAAAAACACTACAGTCATGTTTATTATAGATTTTTCTCAATAGAAAAGGGAATATTTAAAATTGAAAATTTTGGGGGAAGATGATATTTCTGTATACACTACATAGATAATATTCTTGTAAATAAA
Organism: Pipa parva; assembly: GCA_019650415.1. NCBI lineage: Eukaryota > Metazoa > Chordata > Amphibia > Anura > Pipidae > Pipa > Pipa parva. Next base: position 6,667 of record WMED01016374.1, read on the forward strand.
AATCAATGCCTACAAACCAGTCCCATTGATTTCAATAAGTGACCCCAAGAAAATGCCTAGACCCCAAGAAAATGACTTGGTCATTATCTATTTAACAACAAACTGACAAGTGACCTTATTTTTGCTATTGATTATAATTGTTTGTTTAAAGCTACATATTTCCCTGATGTTACTCTTGTGTATTTTATGGTCATGTCAAAAAACTAAAATAGCTTTGGTTATTGTGAAAGCCAGCAATAAATTCTTTTCATCCCATGCCCTAAGCACTATCTCTTTGATCTGCTGAGATATTATTAGGTTAATATTTTCAGTGTATGTCTAATGGTTTCCATTTTCGAAACTTTAATATAACTTGGGCTAATTATATGTGCAGTATAAGGCCACACCTTCCCTTGTTGTTTATACACAGTAGCTTTTTATAGCGTGGAATCGTCTGCCATTATTGTCTGGTCAACACTTTATTAGCTAAACTTGTCACTGACTCAGAATTTCACTTCTTTTGCTTCATTCTTTAAAATTAAAAATGAAAGGCCACCATTTTCTGGGTATTGTGAAATTCACCATTGCCAAGGGTAAAAATATGTGTACCTCTTAAAACATTATTATTATTATTATTATTTTAAGTAATTTGTGAATAAATGCTTTTCTCTGGATAATATAAAGTAGATAGTTACACTTATGGGTAGGGAGGTGAATGACTTCCAATTGTCAACAAAGCACTTGCAGGGGAATTCAGCAACAGAGGCAATATTTTCAGAGGTTTAGTAACCCTAGCCACCAATCAGAACTAATCTTTCAGAATATTAGTTTCCCTCTCACAGTGAATGATAGCAACTGATTGGTTGCTATGGATTACTAATCCTCTGGAAAAATTGCCTCTATTGATTTCTTAAATGATAATAGTTCAGTAAAGGGAAGTCCAACCTGCTGCCTTTCAAGATGTTGATCAACCAATCTGCATGGGATATTATTCATCAAAAAGTCCTTGCCTGATTTAGGCTGGCAAAAACCCATTACTCCATATGGAGTAGGTCCAGTCATTTTGCCAAAATTGGATATTAACTTTAGTTTACTTGCAAAGGGTGCATTTAAACGATTAAAGCTAACTGCTGTCATTCTGGAAACCAAATCTGGTGGACTCCATTCTAGGGTAAGGGTCTGAAACACTACTCCATGTAAACTGCTGAGTTGTGGCCTGTGTCTTTATTGGCAACACAGTAAGAATGGAACTGCTTGCCCATTTATATTCTGACCAAATGTTTATACAAAGCACATTAACACTGAGGACATCAACAAGCTGGGCCAGTTTTAGCTATTGGGCAGTGTGGGCAACCACCCAGGGTGCAATCTCTTTGAGGGATGATGCTGGTGGTGGTGGTTTGCTAGTGGTGGTGTTCTGGTGTCATCAGGCTACATACTTGCAAATCAAAGGGCTTAATCATGAAAGGCCAAGTTGTCCTGTAAAAGTGTGAATTCACATTTTTTTACCATTTCCCTATATTCAGGTAATCAGTAAACTCTGCAATGTGGCTAAGTCGAGACCAATTCTACAGTTTACAGCAGTTGCGGACTTAAGGAGCACTTTGCACTACTTTATGTATTCATCAAGCATTGGAGTCTGTTACAGTCATGAATTCAACAAGGCCATTCCCCAATTTTACTTCACCAGACTGAAGTTGCAAATTAGGGGGCTAATGGAAGGTCTTCTACTGTCTGTTTGACTATGCCACTCTATGCAAGGGATGGCTACTGACTCAGTCATGAGAAATCCTCTGTTTAGTGAATAAGGAATAGATAATAGAGTAGGAACCTGAAGTGCTGAGAATTAACCTTGTCAGTTGAATTATCACTTTGATGAATTATCCTCCTAAGTGGGCATGCTTAGCATTAAAGGGACACCTTACAGAGCTAAGGACACTGCCACTAGTCATCAGCTTTGAACAGGGAAACAGACTGGCTTACATAAGCTCAGGAAAGACCTGTGTCCACTTTGGCAGAGGAAGGGGCTAAATACACAATAGTTGGGACAGACTAAAGCCTCTTTCACAAATGCAGCTCTGTCATACCTACTCAGTATGCCCCTCAGTTCACATGCATAGGCATCCTATTGTTTTTCATGATGATCATATTCACACTATACAATCCATTTGTGTGAAGGCAAGAGCCATAGAAAACAATGGAATGCCTCTGCATTTTACATGTCTGACAGAACTGCATTTGGAAATTATCTATGGTTGTAAATCAACTTGTTTATAATGATTACAAGTCTTTATCAAGGAATTACTGGAACATTCCCACTTCACTCCACTTCTTGTGCTGTTAGAATGTTTAGTGCACCTGCAACTGACTGAACGGTCAAAACTCAAACTCCAATCAGATGCAAGCAAATGAACCCTGCATGTCAAAGTGGGCTGGCCTTAACGGTTTAGAATGGAAAAAGACAGTGGGTGAATGCCAAATGAACCAATAATTTACGGAAAAAGTGAATTGTTTTTCTCCATTATTGCCAAATCGGTTTCATTTAAACCTAAAAGGAAGTTGAAAAAAATGACAATTCTGCTTCATTTTCACAGGATCTGTAATTGTTAACAATGGCATTGATGGCAAATATTTTTAATGCCAATAATATCTTATATGAAACTTAACAGGTCTCTGAAAAAAAAAATATGACAAACTATTGTTAATAAGCATCCAATTCTAAATCTATATGAAAGACTTTTATGAATACAGCGTTTGTTGTTACGTTTATTTTCATTATTTATTACATTTTGACTAATTCCCAATTCTGAATTCCAGAAGAATAAAAACTTTTAGTTTGTTCTGCTGCCATCTACTGTTACACACATTCTAAAGCAGTTTGCTATTTGACTTCATTTTATATTTTTCCAGTTTTTCTAATTATTTACCTTTCTGCTCAGGAATTTGTCTTTATAAAAACATTTTCACAATCTTCTGGTCACTAGGGATTTACCCAAAGCCAGCAGCTGAATTAAGTACAGCTTGGAAAAGCCAGAGTACAGGCTTGAATACAAAGATAAGTATTGTATGTATAATTTTATTTATAAAGCGCCATAAATTTACGCAGCGCTGTACAATTCAGTGATACAAGTACAATACAGACATGGGAAAAGTGCATTAAACAATACAAGTAAAATATCACAAGGATACATCACTTTAAGTGCTTGGTTAGAGATGGCACAGGAGGTTGGATCTCCCTGCACCATAGAGCTTACAATCTAAGTGTAAGTATTAAAAAGGAAACATGTAACTTAAAAAAATATATCAAACCAGATAATTGATTTTCTGTTTGAAAAACACAAAGATAGATAAATATAAAACAAAAATGATGACAGGGACAATATATCTAATAATTATCAATAACGTGTGAATACATTCAAAGTGGATGTTAACTTTAAATCAGCTATTCTCAAGCTACAAAAACTGACTATTGTCAATAGTTTAGTGTTCCTTTAAAAAAAGTGCATGGGGGGGGGTGGGGCTTCCTGGTGGACCACTATGCCCCAGTCCAACACTGGCCAGACCCACTGGAAATACATGTTCACTCAGACCTCTGAAGTAAGACAAACTAAATGACAGACTATTTATCCAAACTCAACTATAATTACCCCTCCACAAAAATGAAGGTAAGTTAAAATGAAATAACTTCCTGAATGGCAAGACCAATTAAAACATTCATTAAGGTGGGTATCTTTTCATTTGTGTAATACTTGTTTAAACAAAACTTGCAAAACCCAAATACAAAATACACCATTCAGGGTTTTTTTTACTAAAGTTCGAATTGCTGTGTATAGGTGTGAATTCACCAGTTAAAGACTGTCGCAATAGGCTGCTACTGTCGCAGTTGTGTCTTTATAATGAAATTCACTGATTGCAGGTGATGGTAGTGAAAACTACCTATTTATTGCATGACATGTTTTAGGTTAAAAACCCTTTATCAAATGTGAGATGCATCAAAAACCACAGACAATTTAAAGGAGCACTGGCCAAAATTGAAAAAAATGCATGTGTTAGTAAATACAAATCACTAACTTTTATGAAATGCATTTTATTTTCAATTTTTTCCCCTAAAATAAAATATCTTACCTGTTTAGAAGCACTTCCGTGTTTACGATTCCATCTTCATCTGTGCCGCCGACTCTAAGGTGTCCTGGAGCTGAAACGCGTTCTTCTCCCTTTCAGTGTGCAGCCTGGCGCCGGCATCTCCTAATAGTCACATGGGAGAGCGCCGCATCATCAAGGGGAGACGGATTGATGATGCGCCGCTCTCCCATGTGACTATTAGGAGATGCCGGCATCATGGATTTGCCAAGGGAATCCGCTGTTTGAGAATTCACTTTAGTGAATAACCCCCTGATCAGTATCTGACAGATGTACTTTTTGAGATCTATAAAGCCCCTCTCCATCAAGTTTAAAGACTTGTCTTTAGAAGATGTCTGTATACTACGATATTTCACTTGTAAAAAAATTGTATATTCTGTCAAATTAATTTTCTTTCAATAGTTTTAGTGACTTAAAGTGGACCTGTGAGTGTGGACACTTTTTAAGAAGCAGGGAGTTAGCATTCAGCTAAGACTGTAGTAAAAGAAGCAAACTCCTTGCTTCTTTTCTGCTCCGATACCTGACTTGAATCTCAAATCGGGTTGGGTAGAGCTAAATGATTGACATTTTAGCTCATCAAATCAGATCCCTGCTAAATCGTGATTTAAGGGATCTGATTGGAGGAACTTTAATGTCAGTCATTCTTTTAGCCCCACTCAATTTGACTTGAGATTCAAGTCGAACATCAGAGCAGACCTTGACAGGTCCACTTTAAAGCCCTTTACAGTATTCCAAACACAAACCAACCTGGGAAGAATTTCAGACAAAGCCACAACCACCCTAGTGGTATAATTCATTCTGGTTAAAACCCGTTTTATGATGGAAATAAGGTCCAGAGATTAAAAATGTCTGATATTGCCACCTAAATGTTTGAGGATAATTACTGATAAACCCCATCTAGCTTACATTTATAGGACCAACAGGAGTGAACAGTGTTGGCCTAGAGTGCTGGGCCCGAGCAGGAAATATGAGATCAGGGGTTCACTAAGCAAAATACTTTTTTTTTATATCTCTTTACTTCAGTACCTAGGATTTCAATAAACCTTTATCTTATTTCCACTAACCTTAGGAATATGCCATGATGGTGCAGTCTGAAACTCCAGGGGGCCCACTGAGGCTTTGGCCCGTTAGGAACTTTCCCTGTGATCTGGAGGGCCAGTCTGACACTGATAGTAAATCAAACAACCTAACTCTCATTGATTTAAGTTTAGCATTGACATATTCCATATCTTGGCCTTAGGATGCTGGGAAGCTCTTTTCTAGCCTCAAAATATACAGTATAACACAATTTAATTTTTAAATGTCTAATTTCCTGATCTGTGATTCATCAAAACCATTAAGGGAGTAATCCTAGCCTCCCGATACGCTTCTCTCTTGACCTGGTGCATCTGGACATCCTAAAAGGCTTGACCCCACCCTGAAAAGAGGGTGGAAGAGGTCATAGGAACATTCCAATATAATGCACTTTATTTCTATTGCTAATTGTCCATTTACAATATAACTGATTATAATCTACCTTAATCATAATAGGATCACAGAGGATTCTGAAAATGCCTAGGGCAATACTGCAAACATTTCTACACAATACTGTATACTGCTGCCAGCTCATCTATTTCAAACAGAATGGGGGTATTTATCAAAGTCCGAATTGTCGCATAAAGGTGTGAATTTGCCACCTCCCCATATTTGGGTATTCAAAAAACTCTGAGATTACAACAGTTAAAATAATCAGGGGTAAACAAAGCATGTTTTTAAAAAAAAATCATTTAACAAATGCCACAAAAAATTTTTATGCTGATAGCTACTACTTTTGCCAGTTGAGCATGGTTATTTCTGCCATCCACACATTTTATATGTCATTAAAGCTAATATGTATGTATGTATAATTTTATTTATAAAGCGCCACAAACATAAGCAGCGCAGTTCAGCTTAAAAATAAAATACAGACATGGCAAATTGCATTAAACAATATAGTATAAAATCACAAGTATACAGCATTTTAAGTGCTATGTCGAAGTTGACACAAGAGGTTGAAGGTCCCTGCTCTGTAGAGCTTACAATCTAAATGGGAGGAAGACATACCTACACAGATAGATCGGTAATAAGAGCTGTGATAATGTGTTGAAAAACAAGTCCATAAATAAATATAAATATTAAGCATAAATGGCTAAGTATTAAATAAAATATATACATAAATATCAGTGATCCAAAAGGTTGGATTTCAGTTTGGTTTTAAAAGTGCAGAGGAAATGTTCCTGATGAAAATAAAGGGGTATAGAATTCCAGATGTGAGGGGCAGAGAGAAAGTAATACAGAGGGACAGTGCTTGGGGAAGATAAAGGGGTATAGAATTCCAGATGTGAAGGGTAGAGAGAGAAAATGGTTTAAGAAAGAGCAAGACAGGAAAGGGCAGTAGTGGTGTGTGGCACGCAAAGCTGGTTGCTTTGGGAGGAGTGCAGTTGACGACGAGGATCATGTAATGATGAAGATACATCACTCTAAAGGGGGTAATTCAGCATTGTGTGAAGTGACGTCTGGATCCTTCGCA
>WMED01016375.1:0-13333 GCA_019650415.1 Pipa parva
CTCACTTCGGAGCTTAGTGAATTACCCCCATAATCCCTTGTAAAGAAGAGACATGGGATTTCCTGGAATGCCATCCTCATCGTCATAGAGCACCATTGCTTATCTCTTATACTCAGCCATCTCTTCTTATTCTTCTTGCATTTTCCATTTGGCTTTTTACGCCTGTGCCAAACCGTGTAGTTTTCTGCATTTTTTTGTGTGGGGCAACTTCTTAAATGCCTCAGATCCCCACTGACTTACCAACTGCATTCTGTTTAGTTACTGGGTGTTTTAACAGGAGTTAATGTATTGAACCTATTTTCCTGTGGTAAAATACCAGCTCACTGACCAGGAAGTGGTTGATGGTGGAGCAATAGGTAGGTTAGTGGGGCTCTGGGGCAGGCTGTTTTGTGGGTGTTTTTAAGTAGTTGTAGCAAAACAATGTAAGCATCAAACTACAGGGTTTGACACTGCCCTTTCTTCTTTTCTTTGCTTCTTCCCTCTTGATTATTACATGTAGGGACAGTTTAAAGCAAGTATGGATGTACTGCCATCTTTACTAATAAAATAATATACATTTTTAGAAATTACATTTTTTAGTCTGGCTTACATTCTCTCTAGAAAATATTATATTCAAAATGCATTCAGCTTACTTATAGGGCTGTTGAACCAAATCACAAATATGCATGTATTAACTTCAATGGAAAATAATGGCTGTGGTTGTAACAGAAGAAGAAAAAAACTAAAAAAGGAGTTAAAAATAGGTCTTATAGATAAGAACACAATCAAACTATAAAAATGAAGATATGACTCACTATTAAGTAGTTATGAGCTCCTGCATCCCCTAACAATACAAGGCATCCATTTTGCTGCTTTAGACGTCCCTGCCTTTCAGACACGCATGAGGGTCTAAAGCACAGGTCCTTATGAAGCTAAGTATATTTAATATTTACCCGGCATCTTAAACAGTGTGAATGCATAAACAAATAAGTGGTTTCATTTGTCTAAGAAGAAAGAGATTCTCTTCAAATTACCAGCCTCAAAGGGCACTCTAGGTAGCTTTCTCTTTTACCTACCTCTTGTCTTGGCCCTAGTTACTATTTTGATGATCCAGCAAGATGGCTTGATGATATACTATTTTTTAATGATTGTAATTAGTTTGAGGTAAAATTCAGACAAATGTTTGTAAGACACATAGTAACAGAATTCAGGTTTTCCAAAGAAAAATTTCCATGACCCTTTTTAACACAAGTCCATTAAGCAGTCATCAGTTTACCCCAAAAAGGGAAAAAATACCTGATTTCAAGTGGACCCGATATAGTTTTAATTATCCAACTTAAGAAGCCCACATATCTTTTTGTGCAAAATAAAATAGGTAGAATAGACGCACAATTAGAGTGATTAATTCCATTAGAAAAGCCGTTGCTTGGTGTCAAACATCATATTGCAGGAGGAGAATGACCCCAAACACATGGCTAGGATGGTGCTAAAAATAGAGGGTCCTGCTCCCAACATTATTGCGGCAAGTTCTCCAAGATAATTGGAAAGCCAATTGAATTCTGTATAATTCAGTGTACCTAAAAGAACTGCTGTAGTGTTGTGTAGATGGAGAAACAATGTTTTTTATGTTTAAAGACTGCCATGTTCAATGTCACTTTTTGATGCATTTTTTTTTTACATCAAAAAGTTGTTTTCAATCCTATGCAAATAGGTGGAAATCTTCATAAATCATCCCAATGTATGGCTTGATAACAATATATATTGATTTGTTTTTGTTTTGTTATTATGTTTGCTGTGCTTTATAATAATTCTTTTGACATTTATACATTTTTCATACCCCTGATTTCTATTCACTGGGAACTTGGGGGTTGGTAGCACCTGTAGAATCTCACTGATTTTTTTTTTTACATTTCTGCTATTGACAAAATCCCAGAGTATTAGTTTTGGTGTGTTTTTTTGGTTGATATTTCTCTAGAACTCATGTTACAATGCTGAAAGTTCCCTAAGTTCAAAAACACCCCTGACTTGGCTAACACACCACTATTTGTTGCCATTACTTACAAGGATGAACAAAGTTAGAAAGCCAGGCTTGAAGTAGGCTTATGTAGAGGAATGGATTTCACCATCATAATTTGTGTAATGTATGATCATTTTGTGATAATTTTTGTGTTGCTATTTGAAATTACACTTCAATGTGAAACATATTAATAAAGGTACATAACTAGTATTGTTTATGAGTACTGATAACATCCTGTTCATTACTTAAATTGCTATTAATACAATATAATAAAATAATCTTTCTCTTAATTACATTCATGCACAATAAGAAACTGTGTACAGTAGTTAGAAATACACATGACTATACAAGGTTCAAAAACCTAGTGCAGAGACTGCTCAATGCACAGCAAGTATTAATAACAAATATAATAGATAGATGTCTAACCTATTAATATAATCGACTGAAATAAATCTTCTGCAGCATCCAGTTACTGATACTGAGGGGCATAAAAGAGTGAATTCACTTTTTGAAGTGAATTTTGCTACATTTTGCAATAATCAATTTGTAGTGTAGTGTAGACAATTTTGCCTACTCACCAAACTGAGTATTGGTGTTGTGGTGTGGAAAGTAGTCGCATAGTGATTTCTGTATGCAGTCAGGTGAATAAGAGCAGTGGTGTACAAGGACGCTACTAAGATTCTAAATGTACAAACTTCTCTAGTTAGGGCACCAATCACACTTAGAAAGTCCCTCACAGTAGGGTAGCTACAATGCATCTCTGCAAAATGTGCACTGGGTCCTACTCTCTCTGCAGCACCTATGCTGCCTCCCTAAAACTATGCCTTAGCTGGATTTCAGATGTGAAGGGTGTTGCCACCGTGGCATGAAATGGAGAAGCTTATTCATGAGTGTTTGAACAGCTGCCTAAAGGTCTGAATTCACATTAATTCACCACTTTCCCTTCTTTGCCTCTTCATCAAACTCTCTGATCACTTTGCGTGCACGTTCACCAACAATTCACATATTAATCAAGTGTCAGAGTCTGTTGAAGTAGTGAATTCGATAAGGTGTACTACTCTGAATTCAGCAGTATGCTATCACCATTTCAAAGTGGTGAATTAGGGGGTTGATGGCAGAGCTCCTATTTGGCGTAAGGTGACTCTCGATTCCAAAGTGACAATAAGCACTGTAAATTAATGATAATATAAACTAAGGATTTGGTGACATAGAAAGGCATGGATTATTTACTTCATACAGTCAGTGGGACATTCTGAGGATGACATTACTGCATTTCACTGGTGAGACTCGCACCACTCCTCATGACTACACATCCTACTACTGTCTGACTGACTGTACTGTACAACACGAGAAACCACACCTGACGCTGTTTTATTTCTTCTCTATGGGAATCCACTACTTTGTGAATAAGGAGAAGGGAATTTTTGATGGAGTGTACATCAGAGTGTAGTGACCTGAAATGACACAAAGTCACTTTAAAAGTTGAATTCAGACTTTCATAAATAAGCCCCACATGTGATAACTGTGTTGAAGCTGAGCCATGATAGCTGTGAACAATATGGTTACATTTCTGGTTCCACAGGATAACCCTCAGGGTTGCTGTGAGTTTCTTCCAGTTAATGGGGTGGCACAGAGTAGCTACCCCCTATTCTTATTCACCCTCTATTTTTATGTGTCTTGGTTATTCTTCCTCCTTATTTCATCCCCATCAATTTGCCTTTCTTCTCTAATTCCTACACTTTACTGTTCTCTTTTGCCTTTCTATCTCCCATTTTCAGAAAATAGAATTATTTGCATGTAATGAATGTGTATTGTGTATGTACATATGTTATTCAATTATTTCTAAAAGGTATCCATAAAAGATGTTGTAGTAGAACATGTGCTACGCTTTCAATAAGAAAAAAAATCCCATTGTGATATTTATTCAGTATATAATCCAAAATAGTATATTAGAGTAACCATAACCATATAGTATTAGCTTTATTGTTCAAAATACAGGTTTACTACATGCTGTATTTTTAATCTGGCTGAACATATTCAGTCTTTACAGTCTGTTGGAAAACTTTTGGAGATGTTCCTATAATACCTTACACAGCCATGCCTCCAATGGCATTAGTTAAAGTTCAAATAGACAACTCTCATATGCCAGTTTATAGGAAGACGATTAAGAGGACTAACATCAGGAAAAGATAAGAAGGAAAGTAAAAATAAGTTTCTGCCACAATATTAGAGTACATAGGGTGACACCTTTATATAAGCTATGGAATACACATCAGTGTGTTTACATTCTTTATATTACCTAAGTAGAAACTAAATACAGTATTTAAAAAGAGGTTTACTTAGTTCTAATAAAAAATGATTAAAGGTATGTCATGTACAGTAAACATAAAGACATATTTCTATTTCTAAATGACCAATCACTATTACATGGAAGAATAAGCAAACTGAACATTATTAGATTTCACCAGTCTTCAATACAACAGGCTTCTTAAGTAGACTTTATTTATGCTTCTAGGTCCTCAGTGTTAAGTTTTCTTTCAAGTACTTTCATGTAGTTTACTTGACTGTAAATAACAAGCTTAAGGTTCTTCTTGCTGAAACGTGTTAGGGCTCATGTGCACTGAAGACCTTTTCACATTATAGACCTTGATTTGGATAATCTTGGGTGATCCATTCATTGTACAGCTGTGTGCAATCTGAATGAATCAGTCAGATCTGATTTGTATGAAAACAATAAATGAAGGATGTAAAATTGCTCCCAATTAGAGATGAGTTTGGAAGTGACTGAAAGAGTAACTGGTTGAGGTGGAATAAAACTGTGGCAGTCTCCAAATGACTCTTGAACTTTACATTTTATATTTCTATATACTGAGAATGATCTATTATTTGTTTGTATGTTGGGATGTAATGGTAATGTTGGTGAGACCTTATTGCATAGGTATGACTGTTATGAGGAATGCGACCAGTCTAACCCCTCCTCACTTTTTAAGTTGATGGTCTGTTTATAGAAGATTTCCATTATACCTAATTAAAGAAATGCTGTGCTTTTGTGACTGTGTTTGAGTGTATGTGGGGTTGTGGTAATGAATTATTTTCAAAATTTCAGTGTACACACACTCTCTCTTCTGGATTGGTTGTATTATTGTGCCTAATTTATGTGTTTATTTATTTTTTTAAGGGCCGTGCTCATGTGTGCTAAACTCTTTGCTTTGCTCTGAAGTCTTTATATATTCTGTTGTTGGAAAGCAGCATGGAGAATTTTAGTTTTCATGCCAATCACAGGTGAATCATATACAAATGATTGTGATCAGCATTTTAATTTAGTTTTAATTGATTCACACATTGCTTCTTAGGAAATCTTACCCACATTTATAGAACATCTGACAAGTTAAAGAATGATCGGCATCACCACTTGATTTGTGTCATTTTAAAATTAATAGGACCCAGTTGACTGACTTGGCTTTAAGAAATAGAGTTTACATTTAATTCGCCAATACCTCTAAATGCATTATATATGAGATGTGCTATAAACAGAAGTGGCAGACAGAAATATGTCTTTGGCTATACAGTGGTTTATGATATTTCCTCTTAAGTAAATACATTGTAATGCTACATGTCTTAGGGCCTAATTCACCAAGCTCCGAAGAGAGGTGCGAAGTGTTCACCTCACTTCGGAATGACGGATATGCGCTCGCTGATGTCCTGCACGTGGCCATCAGCGAGCGCATTAAAGGGATTCCAGTCTCGGCGAGACAGGTTTGCGGCACAGCCAATGAAATGCATTGAAAAGCAATATTACACTGTATTTACTTTTCTGTATTTTTCCTGTTCCACTGCTGCAAGTTTAACATATCAATCCAAAGGAATCCTATTTCAGAGCCTGAATTTTTTTATCATTTCTGGTAAGTGGAAGCACAAAAGGTGTGTGGCGCACTCTTTTTTTATTTTGTGTTTTTGTTTCTGAGGATAGTCCTTTTGGGAAGGCTCAATTAAAACTTTCTCACTTATCATTTTATTCTCTCCTTTGAATCTTCACACGTGTGGGGTGTATTTATCACCTTGAGTACTGTACAATATTACACTATTTTTTGTTTCTTGTTTTTCTCTTTTTTATGCGCTCCTGAGTTTCCCAGAGGAAGCTGTGACATTTCCATATTTTTCAATATTAACTAAATACAGTATTTCTATGTAGCAAGATGTATTGTATAGGTTTGTTTCATTCCTCTTGACATGGTTGCAGTGATCTTCTCTCTGTTAACTAAACAAACATTTTGTCCTACAATATATAATATCCCATGGATTATACCATTTCTTTAACTTCAATATGTCACTTTTGTTTGGTCCCTCTTGAGACATCAGTTTTGTTTCAATCTTTGTGTTATGAGTTGGTGCATTGATGGCTTGTATAAGCATCCCATTTCTAGCTACCTGTACAGGTACTTTCTGCTCCTATCTCCTCACATGACGAGACATGAATAGGCTTGAAGTGTTAATATGCCTCCCTTTTTTGAGAGTTAAAAGCATATGCCAGAAGCTACTTAGTCTCTGTGTCCTGGGAATAACCAGTGGAAAACCAACTGTGGTATAAGGATCCAGTATCTCATTTCCTTGTGCCTGAGGCCATGGATTTCATTAAAGCAAAAGATACTAAGTCAGCATAGATTTTTAAAATTGTGCAAGCATTGATGGCTGTATAGATACTGTGCAAGAAGTGGTGGAAATATTGTGCGTCCAGTATTGATTCGACCTCCTGTATTGTTCCTAAGGGTTAACCATCCACTCCCTCCACAGAATATTTAAGAGTAGCTTCTGCTCTCATTCATGTGCCATTTCAACAGGGATTATAAGTGATTCAGCATTCTAAATATTTCCATGATTATTTTTCCCGCGTGATCTTGCTTATCTTTTGGTGCATTACTCTATCCAGTTTTAATCCCTGATAGTGATCCTGCTCCTCTGGTTTGTCCTGGGATTCATCTCTTAGTCTGTTGAAACCCTATCCCTCATGGAGAGTTTCTATCAATTGCAGATTTTTATTTAATCCTGCAAGACAATGATGCTCATATTGCCCAACTGATAAGTTTCTGGTGTCTAACATTGCTGGTTGTAAGTCAGTCTTCTTGTCTCCAGCAGAATGGTGGTGAGTGTTGATTGGGAGTTTACCATTTTGTGCACCAAGCTGATTCCTGCTGCAGCCATCAGACTATACCGCTTGATTTGGGCTAGGCCTTGCGGTTCAAGGTTACTGTAATTGGATAAAAAGCATGTATCTCCAGCACTCCTGTAATTAAAATCAAAAGGCTTTATTGAAGCATAGTAAAAACAGGATTCAAATAATCAAAAAGAAGTAAAAACAAACGGCAGGCACCCCCTAATACGTTTCACGCTGAAGGCGCTTAATCATAGGAAGTGGTGCACCAAACAAACAAAGTATATTATATAGTGTAAGAACTTACCAGGGCACCGGAAGCATGGCCACAGTCAGACATCTGTATAAGTTAGAAAATAAGTCAAAGCAGTATAAGATACCCTGTATTGAGAAGACTCCAGGAATATTATGTCGGCTTGTTCAGGGCCAATGTATTCAGTGTAGTGGCAGGGTTAACAATACACACATGACCCAGTCACATGGTAAAGCAACTACGGGTCCACAGTGGGGACATAAAATTAATTAATTAATGCCTTGACTCGAAAATGGATTATATAAAGTGTACAAGTATCTAGTTAGTAAAGCATTGGCATAAAGAGATTACATTAAAGCTGGCAGATTGAAAAAAATATCAAATGAGCTATTAAAAATAGTGTGATAAAAACACTAAGACTATAGCTGACTGTGCCGGTGCCCTGGTGTACAGACATGAACCCTGAGGGAATAAGTAAAAACAGTGTAACAAATGTAGCAAAGGCAAATGTACCAATCATAAATCACAAGTAACAATACAAGTAAAAATGTAATGTAACATAGTGTAATATATCTTCTAAGTTTAGATTACATGTCAAAGCAGAGCTAAACAAATCAAGGCACCTGGGATCAGACAGTGGATATAAGAAAATAAAATTCACTTTCATGCTAATTTAAAGTGGTATTTTTAACTGATAAGTAACATGTATTGTGAAAAAAAACAATATGTGAAGGATAAGATGTGAAGGATAAAGTGAGTAATAGTAAAAGCTTAAGACCAGACATAGAGCCTGAAAGATTCTGTGCCGTTACTGTAATTGGAACCTACACAAGAAACTCCACCTCCTGATTTGGGCCAAGCCTCTGCAGTTCAAAGTTACTGTAATTAGGACCTACACAAGAAACTCCACCTCCTGATTTGGGCCAAGTCTCTGCAGTTCAAGGTTACTGTTGTCAGAACCTACACAAGAAACTCAGCATTATTCCTCTCCAGGATTTAAACTGCTATTTAACTGGAATTACAGCAAACTAATTTTATCATCTCTCTGCTGTGACTAGTTCCATGGACTATGCATTAAGATTGAACTACAATACTTCTCTGCAATTTTTGAACTAATGGTTTGACAGTTTTCTTCTCACCATGTAAAATGTTCTTGCTGATAAGGCTACTGCAATCCTTATTTTTATGCCCTGGTAGCTTAATTTAAAGAGTCATGCCTTAGTGTCAGGCTGGACTGGTAAATAGAGGAGAAGGAGGTTGCAGCTACAGGCACCAGAGCTGAGGGCGTGGGGTCTAAGATAGATCTGGTATTCACCTAGAGCCCCCGCAAGGAGGTTAGGGTTTCGCCGCAGGTCTACCCAGGTCACGACCCCTCAGACTGGACTGGCAACTGATATATATTAGTCAGGAATAAGTCACTGGAGAACAGGATGGCCTATTAAGCACAGACTATTTGTAGCAGGAAACTAGGTACAGACAGACTGTAGCAGGAGATACTTGGCACAGATAAGGTACAGGCTAGGTACAGGCAAGACACAAGCAAGGCACAGGCAAAGCACTAGCAAGGCACTGGAGAAGCCCCTGGAGCT
This sequence comes from Pipa parva, assembly GCA_019650415.1. NCBI lineage: Eukaryota > Metazoa > Chordata > Amphibia > Anura > Pipidae > Pipa > Pipa parva. The sequence goes on from WMED01016375.1 coordinate 8,988, forward strand.
CCTTGCAAGCTCTATATTTGGGCACCGGTAAGAACTGACAGGCCCCTTATATAGTGAAGGAGCCTGTCAGCTGATCGTGATGATTCGCGTCATATGCACGCACCCGTGACGTGCGCGCTTTCCTTCAGACCGCATACCTGCCGTGACCGCCGGAGGGGAAAGGCAGCACACCCGACGCCTCGTGGAGACCAGCGCAGGATCAGGTGGCTGAGGTAGGTAACTTTCCTTACACTTAGTGGCTGCTTTTTGGGATGGTAGCAGTTAATTGATTTCTCCTGCCACTTCATAAACTATTCCTTTTCAAGAATAGGATGCTTACAAGAAAAGCAGAGGTTAAGGATTTTTTCTCATTGGGGCTCCAACCTTTCATCCAACTTTGGTGCCTTTATCAGAAGAGCCCAGGCAACTTGACATATCCAAGCAGAGTTCAAAAGAAGTCTTGTCTTTTGAGTTTGGTGATAAAAAAGGAAATTTTATGAATGCTTGCCCAGAATCTAGTAAAAGTTCAGAAAATTTCCAAGCGTGAGTGAATTTTGGAACATCACTGCAGGCAAGTACTCAGAAAATTCAGTTCTTCCCCCTGTATTCCTATATTTACATAGTTATGTAATAGTTTGCTTCTTTTGCATTTGGTGAATTTCTTATTACTGGTCAATGTGCACAAAAGCTTTGGGGTCAAGGATAACTTTTGTTTACAGTGATGTTTTAAGGCTGCAGTCATAGTAGCTGTTTTTCAGCTTAGCACGAAAAATAGCATCCATTGTTTCCTATAATCCACACAAGCTATTGCACTTTGCACCATAGATAATAATGAGCCTAATTAGATTGAGACTGTAAGCTCTACGAGGCAGCAACCTCCATCCTCTTGTGTCAATCACAACCTGGCACTTAAAGTGTTTTCACGATTGTAAGTTACTCACTTGTAATGTGTAATGCACTTTTCCCATGTCTGTCTTATATTTGTATTGCTGAATTGTACAGCGCTGCATAAATTTGTAGCGCTTTATAAATAAAATTATACATATATAATTAAAAAAAGCACAACTGAAAAACAGCTAGTGTGACCCCTGCCTAAACCCTTTTCATACATTCAGACACTATCCCCTCCATTTTAAAATACACCTTAACTTCTGCATGTAAACTCAGATCTTTCCTAATTGATTCCAACAGTTTTATGTGCCGATATTTGGAACCTAAGCAAACTAGGTCCTGGGTGATATGTATATGTAATATAATACTTTCTTTTTCCATAGACAAAGCAATGTAATAATAGACAGTATACAATAACATGCTGAAATGAAACAACAGAAAGGCTCTAGCAAGATGGTTATATACAGTACGTGGAGGACCAGACACTGTAAAAAAGATGTTCACTGAAAATAAAGTCCGAATTGTTGCTTGTAGGTGTGAATTCGCCAGATGAAGACAGTCGCAATAGGCTGCTACTGTCGTAGTCGCGTCTTTATAATGAGAATATTGTCGCAGTCGTGACTTTATTATGGGAAAATTGTCACAATCTTAACTTTAAAAAATTGTCGTGACTTTACAATGGGGAAATTGTAGCAGATTTGCTATGGGAATCTGCTGTTTGAGAATTCGACAGTCGAATTCGCACCTTAGTGAATAACCCCCCATCATAATCTGTGTAACAATGATCCAGTTAAGGCCCCATAGACTGAGTTCTTGACTCCATAGGATATGATCCCATCACTGATACACAAGGTAAATAACATGTTTCTTGGGTAGTGTGGCATAAACAGTTGAACAGTAGGAGGATGCTGGGGAATTTGATTTAATATGCCTTGCCAAATTCACTACTTAGACTAAATGGGACTTTTGATGAATAGATGAATTATGTGTGCACTCACATGCAAAGTGGTGTGAAGAGCTCTGTAAGTCTGCAACCGTAATAGGCATGCAAATTCAACAGATATTTCCCCATCTCAAGGTTTGTTGAATACACAAAAATGGGAGACATGCCAAATGAATGCAACTTTGGACCTATATGTAACTGATCTGACTTTCATAAATAAGCCCTATTAGTCTTTGAGTCTGGGGGTGTGTGGGAGTGAGCAGCATTGTGGGGAGGGGCCGGGCCTTGGTGTTGATCCTACACTGGTCCAAGGGAGGAGGCCTGTTGCTAATCTTGCACTGTAGCTGTGTAGTTATGCCACTGTTTGCAATCCTTCATAAATATGGTCAAAAGAATAAAAAAATATAAAGCATTGAAATTAGTCCAGTTCGCTAATACACTATTCTGGGAATTAAATCAGTACATATATTAAAGTTTAGCTTTGTTATAAATAATTACTTTAATATATAATAATATATAAAAATATGTAATATAATATTTATTAATAATGCAACATTTTTCAATATTGTGTCATAAAATGTTCCAAAACTGAGCAGTGCTTTAAGCATGATCACTCACATCAATAGCAAGTTGTGGATTGAAGAATGTACCATTTTTACCTCCTACACTACACTTGATGCTATTTTACTTTCATTTGCACAGTCTGGCAAGGAATCAGTGATTCAACAGCAAATAAAAGAATGAAAACAGTAATCTACATATTTAGATCAAAGCTAGCACCTATCATGTATAAAATTGCTTGTCTGATTATCTTGTCTTACATTTGAGAGTAAGTGCTATTGCTTTTTATTTATTTCACACAAAAAATACGATTCCCATTGTATTTCTCTTGTTCTCATCAAAAATCCAAAAACATTCTAAAGTAATTTAAACCAGATGTTCAGTTATATGTGCTATTTTGCACAAAATGACTGTGATCTGCTTGCTATTGAACTCATTGGCATATTTACATATGCAAATAGGTGCTCCAAAAACCTTCCTTAACCTGGTTACCTGTTTACCAGCAACACAAGTCAAATCTATCTTCACTGTCATAAAAAATCATGGGAGAGATGCTGGAAACAGGTGGTGATCAAAAGTTTTAATAAACAGGTGTTTCATTCTGCCTTTAACCAGTTCCAAAAGGTTGATAAATTAACCAGAACCCAACTTGGATCCAGATAATATGCAGAAAATGATTTTTGTGTTCTGCATGCATAGAAAAACTGATGCTCAGGATTTATTTCTAGATTGACAAAAACAGTTTGGTACATGACTATATTATTTTGGAGCATATCTGTACCCAGCTAGATATATAATATGTGAAAATACATGTCAGTCTTAGCTAATATGTATACATTGTATAAATCAGTGCTGTGCAAATATATTAAGGACAGTAAATTGGTCTACACACAGTGGAATGCTGGATATAGCTGTTAGATAAGTAATTATACACCCTTACTTTTCAGACTTCATGCTTTAAAGAGGGAAGCAATTAATTCACTTTTATTTCACTATTTCTCTAGTGTACCATACATAGGGGGCTATTGGCTAAAGTTTGAATTTGACTGTCAAATTCTCAAAGAGTGGATTCCTATAGCAAACCGTGTAAATTTTAAAGTCAAAACCGCAACAATATTCCCATAGTAAAGTCACGACAATATTCACATAATGAAGTAGCAAATGTGACAGTTGTAGTCTATTGCAACTGTTTTAGCTGGTGAATTTACACCTTTTTTGCAACAATTTGGACTTTAGCCAATAACCCCCAAGTCTCTGAATTAGAATTCCTTAATATACAAAATGCAGATAACAAGGCAACACAGTAGCATCCAACCATGGAAGGTACACATAGCCACCAGGAGTTACAGAGCAAAAAAAAATCATGGTTAATATTTGATTTTTATGCCATTGCCATGCGCTGTTGTGATATGCCCCATTTTCCATGACTAGTAAATGTAGGGATTACTAACTGTTCCTTCCCTTTGTAGCTCCCCCCATTCTTTTTATATGTTCACCAGTAGTGATGAGCGATGATGACAATAGTCGGCATCAGATAAATTAATGATTTTTGAAATCATCGAGACGATAATTGTTATTCAATAACGATAATCGCCGATAACCATTAAAGTCTATGGGAGAGGAAAATCGGCTTCATTTTTACACCCAAACAGGTGTGCTGAAGCTGAAATTAACATTCAAAATAGTAAACTGGATACGTGCTACATCTTAGGGAAGACAATTATAATCAGGGACAATCCAGAACAAGCCTAAAACTCTAGGCTTCAATCTAAATTTAACTGAATGTAGATTAGGGTGACAAAAAATCACACCAGTTTCAAAGAAAGGGACATAAGAGAAATGTAACTGCTGCTTTGTTGTCATGTTGGAGGGCAGTTAAATATTCTGATCCTCTAGGTTATGTGGGAAGTGATGCAATAGACAAAGAAGGTGCAAGTTCCTTGATCTTCAATGGTATGAACGGCATTGCACC
>WMED01016376.1:0-12912 GCA_019650415.1 Pipa parva
TTTTATTTACGATTTACACAACGTGCCAACTTTTCTGATTTTGGGGTTTGTATAAACTGCTATATTTAGAAAGCTGGTTTTGGGCAATAATAATGAATAAAACCTTGTCTTAAAAAGAATTATTCAAAAATGGGCTTCCAGCCCTTGAATTGAATGAAAATGCAGATACAACACCATTGCAATTTTACACACACAGGTGCAAATGTTGGGGAAAGCTTTGTGGGGGAGGGAGCTGTCTGACAGGACATGGGAAGTAAGAGACCTACAATGTTGGTATGATATTATGAGAAGGAAACCTGAAGGCTTAAAATAGATGGAAGTATAGAACTCTGGAAGTAGCACAATCGAATCTCCAACAAGGCGCATTAATGGGGATAGTTCACCTGCATTAAGTCAGTTCAACAAGTGGCTAGGCTAGGGAGAGCGTAACTATATAGTACCCAATGTTCTCAAGAAGTAAAGCATGACTGAGTAAAGGCCAGTATCTGCTGGAGGTAATTCCAGGAGGAGGAAACTTGTATATCTCATAGCTGTTAACTGCAGTCAGTCAAAAATTATTTCCATATACAGTTCAAAAGAGCACAAAATGTCGGTCTTTGAACCTAAAACAATTTGAGAGTGCCATGCTTGGTTTGTACCACTCCTCAATCAATACATTAGATAGCAGTATCTTGAAATCACTGTCCATCAGTTCAATGTTTCTCATTATCTTGGGTCTCCCTTGCCTTGATTTTCAGGTCAGAAGAAATATGCCTAAATCAGCATCTCCGCCATTTATTATCATCCAGTTGGAAAATAAATAGATCTTTGCTTTCTCACTAATATGGTTACCATCATGCAGAATCAATAAAGAGAAGAACAGACCGAAACCACATTAGAGCTGCTGAAAATCACACTCAACCCCTGCATTATCATCTAATGACAGAACACTACATATAGGGGGTTATTCACTAAGGTGCCAATTTCAACTGTCACAAACAGCAGATTCCCATAGTAAATCCGCTACAATTTCCCCACTGTAAAGTCGTGACAATTTTTAAAGTTAAGATTGCGACAATTTGCACACATTAAAACACATACAACTACAGAATAGTGGGATAAAACCATAGCATCTATAGATCAACTGTAAGCTGTATAAACTCTGTTTCTAGATGGCCCAGTGAACAGATGTGACTGCTTCTACAATTTTCCTTTGAGATAAGTTCTGCAGGGAAGTTGTATCAAAGTGAGAACTGTCCCATCAGCGTATGAATTCACCACAAACTTTGTATATTAAATCGGAAACTTTGGGGGGAATTCAGCATGCAGCGAAGTGAGCTCCGAAGTCTTCGGCTCACTTCGCAAATTGTATTATGCGCTCGCTGATGTCCTGCGCACGGACATCAGCATGCGCATTAAAGGGATTCCCGTCTCGGCGAGACCAAAAGATTTGCCTTGCCGAGAGGCATAATACCATTTGCAAAGTGAGCCGAAGGCTTCGGAGCTCACTTCGCTGCATGCTGAATTCCCCCCTTTATCTTCTGTGGCAAATTCTACCAGAGTAAATTATGCTGGCAGTGTATTTACACGCAACTTTGCATTCTTGAATTTTTGAACAATCTGGGTACTCCTGGTAAGACAAAGTGACAATTCTCCGAGGCATACTGGCATCAATATAAAGATCTGACTTTGATAAAATGGGGGGGGGTTAAAGCAGGCAGGGTTCTTGGAGTTACATCATTTATTACTATGGCAACATTTTACTCAATCTGATTGAAAAATGCACTAACCAAATGCCAGTCTAATCAGTGAATTGTCTACCACAGAAATGAATGCATAAACATTGGTGCAATTTATGCTACTAGTCAACGCCAACAAAACTGGAAATCAAAAAGCAACAAAAAAAAAAAAAAGAGACATTTCCCTTTCTTATGATATATTAATGATAATTAATGCATATATAGTCATAACTATAGAAAGAGGTAGCTATGATGATATGGCATTTTTTTTAGGTATGCTATGATGAAGTCACTTTGCTTTAATACACCTATTCATACTGAATTCACTGCGATACCTATCCTATACTATTCACCTGATTCTGCTTAGATATCACTTTGTGGCAGCTCTGTAAATTGTGGCACAAATATGTCAATCAGGGAATTTGCATTATTGACTACAATATGGGATTGTGAATTGATGTAACCTCAATCAAATTTATTAGGTTATATTAGTGAATAACCCCCAATGGTTTCCTCAAGCCATCCACAATTAAACTCCAATGGTGTCTGACAAAACATAAAGCTTGCTCCAAGAGGGGGTACAATTTGTGCACTGCTGGTTCTTTCAATGCTGGCAAGCACTGAGGCTCCGATCCTACCCGGCGATTCTGGGTATTTAGCCAATCGGCTGCCCCTGACGTCACACAAGAGGTCTGTGGTGCCAAATTAAAAAAGGTGCTGTTACACAGCGCTCTAGCATTGTTGACAGCTCCTGTGCTGTCCAGTGTCAGATCATGTGCTGTGTTACATAATACACTGCTTTAAACTGCTTTTTTTGCCTTCTCTGAAGTCCTGCTTCATCTTCAGCTTCCACTGCGGACCCTTGAGTGTAAGCTTTGCAGCCTAGCCTTCCAGAATATCTTCAGGTCTGTTTCTGAAATGTTTTTAACTGGCTGCTCTTAGGGAGGAATTCACCATTAAGTGAAGTGAGCTCCGAATCCTTCGCCTCACTTTGCACATGTTGTTATGCGCTCGCTGATGTCCTGCATGCAGACATCAGCGAATGCTTTAATGGGATTTCAGTCTCAGCGAGGCAACTCTTTTGGTCTCGCCGAGACTGGAAGTCCACATGTAGGACATCAGCGAGCACATAACACCATGTGCGAAGTGAGCCGAAGGATTCGGAGCTCACTTCGCTCAATGGTGAATTCCCCCCTAAGTGTTTTGTCTCACTGTTCCATAGTTAGGGTACACTACACTCCAAGTGATCCAGTTAGTTGTGTAATTCCTGAAATTTGACTGTCCCACAGTACCTTGGGAGGTCGGTTCACATACAGCTATCTAGTAAATAAATGTAACTAACTGACTACTTACGGTACTAGTTTACAATGTTATCTGCTAGATCTTCATAAACACTAAAAAAAAAAAAAAAAAAAAAAAAAAAAAAAAAAAAAAAAAATCACCTATGGCACTGTTAACATCTCATCAATTTTTCACGACACAATTTAGAAACATTACACACTCACCAACAGTGCTACCCATTTGTCTACAGCGATAACAGATCTGAATGATCTGAACAGATGTGAATGAATGATCATAATAGATAAAAGGTACTTTTCCATTTAAAAAAGTGTGAAAGTGAGATGCGCCAAAAATAAAATTTGTGTCTTTAACTACAATTAATAAAAGTCTCAAAATAAGAGTCCCAAATGAACGTGTTAAGAAGTCACTCTGTTAATAGGTGTATTCAAATTCCAAATCGCTGCTTCTTCTCCAAACCGGAACTGCCCTTTGTTCCAAATTACCAGAAAAACTGTTGTAAAAAATCTGTGAAAGAAGCGCAGAAATGCACTATCTAGTGCATTATCACTTATATGAATAATGATTAGAATAGGACCCAACGTCCACACCTAAAAGTGTTAAGTGAGAAAATTGTGAACCAGGTGCAACCACACAACACCTCGCAAGTGATATGTATCTGGTAGTTCTAAATGCTTACCAGAACAAAATGGTTTAAGAGCATGTCAAACATTTCCAAGAGGCTTTCAATACTCTCCAGAATCCACAAGACTCCAAAATGGATCGCAGGATGGATAGATAAAAAATTTTTTATTCACTTCAAGATGTGTAAACAAAATCAAAACCGACCACAAGCGGTATAAAAAATTATTTTGTTTCAGATAAAATATCAGGGTTTAAATGAAACTCACTGACAACAGGATAATAACATGATTAACCCACGATTCACTGTTATAAAACTATTTCCAACAGGCACCTTTAAAGGTAAAGGTCCCAGGGACTCTAGATATAAAATAAACAATTCAGGGTACCATGAGCAACATGAAGTCTCCTGAAGAAGCCACGTTACATGGTGTTTAAGTGGCGAAACGCGTAGAGCTGTACACCCCCACGTTCCACAGGTACCCTGAATTGTTTATTTATAATATAGTATCATTATAGCCATTTAATTATTATGCCCCATAGGGTATACTTAGTGTGGATGAGTCCTCAAAGTGCAAATTATCTAATGGCAGCAAAAATTTACAAAACTTATTCCTTTGATGACTTTAATTTCTTAACAAAGAACATCATTTACTGCAATATGGCGAATGCTTTCATAGTTCTACAAACTACACTGAACAAGTTATTACGAACCACACTGATTTCCTTTACTGCAAATGTATGACCAAGTCAGGTATTCATCATATGCTGAAGTGACATTTCAACAAGGTGTAGAGAAGCCACTTGTTATACATTATAATTTCACTGTAGCAAAAAGAATTAAAAATATGCAGCTGACAATATAAGTGCAAAATTCTTTGCCACAATAAAACTAGTGGCCAATCCACATAAAAATGTCAACATTGCTGTTTCTGGTGATAATTCTTACATATTGTAAGTATGTGGTGTGATAAATATAGATGGATATCGCTATAGCGACATCAGAAGACCATATCACTTTTTATTTTAGAATACATTTACCTCTGTCAGGTACAATGCTGGATTTACATTTCCATAGCTCATAAGCACAAAATGCTTGTTACCTTAGGCCACACCCAATAATGGGCCAAGGTCTCTTTGTGCAATTAATCACAGAATGAATTATGATGTAAACGGAATTACTGTGCGACTCATAATTTTATGCAGTGTGAAATCACAAATGTCAGGTTTAACATTTGAATTTTAAAATACCTTTTAGTTAAAATTCAGCTCGATGATCCCACCTGCATACTACACTCAAGAAGCCAACATGGGGAAGCAGAGTCCTGATTGTTTAGGTCAAATGGAGCAGATCATGCAAAACAAAGAAAATGTACATCTTTTTTAATGCAAGCTAAAGGCTTGGTCATTCCAAGGGTGATATAAAACTACTATTGTGCTGGTTCTATTCGCACAGGAACAGGAAGTGAGGAGTATCGCAGCACCAGAGAACAGCAGATGACACCAACAAGTTACAGGAGGCAGTGCTAAAGCATAAAAGCTTTTCCAGCATTTTACCCCTTTCCACTTAAAAATCACCCCTGGAATGAACAAGCATTTAGTACTCCTTTAACGAGAATTTTACCAGTTCTGGTTATTTTGTCATGTCATTGCAAATGGGAAAATTTCAATGTTTGTTGTTACTTGTCCTGAAAGTATTGCTTATGTTGCCATGTAATTCCAAAATAGAAACTTTCAATTTTTGGTGTTATATATATATATATATATATATATATATATATATATATATATATATATAAGATACCACTAATATACATCCCAGTGGCCCAGAAACCACTCAGCACCAAATCCACTGCAGTCAGTCTCAGGTATGACACACAGCTGCCATTTTGAAACATGAGGTTCTACATTTTAAACTTGTCATTAAAGCTACACGTCAAGTCTACATGTGATAGGTAAAGCACTTTAAATAAATATAACACTCCGCACAGCATAATCTGCCTAATATTATTGTATGTGAGCAGCAAGGGGTTATTAAATTACCACAACTCCTGGGTAAATACTGTACATTGGCAAACTGTATAAAGCAAAAAAGCAGACTGCCCAACAAATCTATTCAAGGGGATTTACCCCATTTATTGGCAAAGAGTAGCTTCAGTAATCTATTCCTTTGTTGGGATTTTTTGTTTTTGCTCTACACTATTTGGTAAAGCACTTTGGTAAGAGTACCACCGGCCAGCTTCAAGGCTTGCACTGACAACCACTTCTTAAAGTGACAGTCATGTCTCTTAGCAGTGTACACTACCTACTTTGAAATCTCAAAAATGTATAGGTTCCAACTGATTAAAATGGGTTGCTCCAACTTTTCCTGAAAGAACAGTATAGCAGCTGTCTCTTCATGTGATTTACATCAGTACAAATGATGTAAATACTTATAGCAAGCACAATATGCCTTTAAATATTGTTATACATGCTCACTGTATACTAGGTGTATTAATAATGTAAAGTAATACAGAGTAGGTTACAGAGTAACCTGCATAATACAACTACCATTGTATGTAACTGAACTGTTCCCTTAACACAATGGAATTAAAATGATTGTGTAGACTAGTATGTATTAGTAAAGGACAATGGTAACTAGAACACAATGGAACTGCATCTCAAATACCTTACATTGGGGATGGGCAATTCATTTTCCCATGGTGCCACATGTGAAATTGGAAATGTTTTAGAGGGCCAGACTAATATACTTTCCAGTTTAACATGTGGCCCGATGGGAAAATTAATTACCCACCCCTGCTGTATAGTATATGCCATAGAGCAGTGATGGCGAACCTTTTCGGCACCGAGTGTTGAAAAGTGACATAACTCACCAGTGCCTTCCTCCGAAGTGCAGGTGCTGATGAGTGATGTCATCGAGCCTGAGTCAGAGGAGGAGCTCTGCCGTATCTATCCTATCGGTGAGCCTATTGGCTAAGATCAAGTGTAGTTGTCATTCTAATCGGGTAATGCTGGGAAACTGACACGGTAGCTTGATCTGATACCTTGGTCGAAAACACATATGGCATCTCAGCTCCATGCCCAGAGGTGAGGTTGTGTGTATGCTCCAACCAGGCAAAGGGACCCTTTTGTAATGGCTGGTCAGCCACCCTAAAAAAGCAGACAGACCAGGTTTCAGAACCTGTGGGACGGTTGAAAAGATGCACATTGACCAACGTCCTAGGGGACCCCACCGGGACCTTGTTGTAACGGTTGGTCAGCCGCCCTAAAAAAGTGGACAGACCAGGTTTCAGGCCCATTGGTTGACTGTCGTGAGTAACATACACTTGACTAAAGTCCTAGTGTCTTGTTGAGCAGAGGATAAGTGGCCATACATAAGTGAGCAGGTGGGCATACGCTAACCTGTAAAAAAAAAAAAAAAAAAAAAAAAAAAAAAAAATCGGCGAGCAAGTGCTCCTTCAGCGTAGGCTGCGGATCTGACCTAAAAACTGTCAGGTCTGGTGCACAGCCTGCACTGAAGGACCACTCCTTTGCTTCGGGGGATCAACCAATGCAGCGGTGGCAAAGGTGCACGTGTACCATAGGTTCACCATCTCTGCCATACAGCATAACAAATTGTGCTGCCCCCTTATTCCTGTTTCCTACCATCTGAAGGAGGGTGACGTTATACTGGTGCTCACCCTCCTCCTCCTTCCTGTCCCTACCACCTACCTGTCCTGGCTTCATCTGATCTAGCGCTTAGCCTTAAGGCTACAGTGTTCCTCTCTCACAAGAAGTTGAAAGCGCTAGATCAGATGGTACCAGGACAGGGAGGAGGGGGACGAGCATGGCTGTCTACCCCAGCCCTGGACCTGTCACCCAACGTTGGCAGAAGGGCCAGGACAAAGATGTACGAGGGCCGGAACTGGCCCGCGGGCCATAGATTACCCACCCCTGCCTTACATGGAAGAAACTCTGAATGAAGAGATGGCCAAAACTGCCAGTACCTGAATATTCTGCAGCTAGAGATAATGTACCCATATTCACAAACTTGTTGCATTCAGTTAGACACAAGGATAAAGAAACTTTTGCAAATCTGTTCTATTACAATGTATATTTGGCTTGAACATTATTTTTCAAATGGTGAAACACCTTACACTGTATTTTGCCTTTTTGTTTTTTATACTTTTTTTGCTTACTTATCAAAATTATTTACAATTATTGTCCATTTCTTCAATTTTACACATACAGTTTATTGTTTTTTTTTTACTATTGTTTCAATATTCATACTTCACCCAGCATTAAAAACATATTGTTTATTTATAATCCAATTTTTCTGAAAACTGTTTGCCACTCCACAACTATCAAACACCATTATATGGCACTGCTGTTCACCATAATATCGTAAAACTGTGAAACCATCTGAATGGCAGTATCAGGACCAGTAACACCAGGAAAAAAAAGAAATTGCTATTTGGATTCACATGGCAGTTATTCCATAAACAAAACAAAAGAATGCCCTGGCTGTGATGTGCATTTTTTCACGGGAATGCACACAACTGTTCAGGGGGGAAACCACAATAAAACAAACATCACAGCCTGGTCTTCCTTTGTTTTGTTTATTTAGTGTATTACTGGGTGAGGGTGCTCAGTGACCATCTATTGCTTTTCTACAAAACATATCTACAGTTTGCTATTTATTCAAATACAACACTTGTAAATACATCACCTTTGACATCTGATTTATATCAGTTTGTTTTGTCTCACTCTCTCTCTCTTTTTGCTGGTTTCCACTATACTGGGCTTTCTGGGGCACATTAAGAATATGTTATATCTAAACTACCATAGGAAACAATAGGCAGGAGTGTGTTTACTTAACAGATAAAAAATGGCTGCGACCACAACGAAGAAACAAACTTAAAATAATACAAATCAAGAATTCAACTTTAAAGACAACAGGTAAAAAGTAAAAAATAATTAAAACTCTGATGAATAAAACCCACTTTAGAAAATATGATAAAACCAATGGATTGATTAGAACAGGGGTCAGCAAAGTGCAGCTCGCGAGCCACTTGTGGCTCTTTAGCCGCCTTGTTGTTGTTGTGGCTTGGAGTGGACCTCCGAAGCCCTGCCCATGACCGCTGACAGCTCTTCAGATTGGCCATCGGCTGGTCATGTGGTCGGGAGAGTGCGCTCCTCCCTCCTCCAGCGGCTTACAAAATAGTTATTGCCAATAGAGGAGGGAGCAAAATGGCTCCCTCCTCAAGGAAGTTTGCCGACCCCTGGATTAGGCCATCAACAGAAGGTTTAATGTAGTAAACCTCAACATCCAGTTCCGAATTGAACCTTCAACAATAAGTAATACTATAAAGAGACTGGAGACAACATCCACTGATGCAAAGTAAATACCATAAAGAGACTGGAGACAACATCCACTGACGCAAATGCTGATGTACACACTCAATATGAGCAATACGCTCCTTGTGAGATGTGTCAACTTCATAATACAATGGCAATTTCTTATGACATGTAAAATAGAAATTCTACTTGGAAAATATGGATTGTTAAAAATACAACAGTTATGATTTCTTTCTATTGCTAGAACAAATCAAATGCATTCCCATGCAAATTCAACGATTTAAAAAAAAAGAAAAACATTCACCCATTTTTAAAGGCAGTTTGTGATCTAGAGGACGCTTCTATCATTTATAAATTTTTTGTGAATGAAATTTTGAATTGTTTTCCTTTGAGAAACAGTATGGCGGCTTTGAACCATATTAATAAATAAAAATATGTTGATAAATAAGCCTGTCAGTGCAGAATAACATCCTTCTTTACTGATAATGTAATGGAACATAAAGTAAAAGTGACAGCTCTTCTTATATAAAATAGATTTCCACTTTAAGTAGCCTGTTAGCTTGTTAAATCTGGAAAATGTATAATCTTATATCTTGCATTCTGTTTTTTTCTAATCGCTAGCTGCCCTTATCCCACAAGGTTTGTTTTCCATTGCCAGTACTCTACACTGAAGGCCTGTGTATCTGCAGTTCTAAAACATGTGGTGAAATCTCAGAAGACATGCTATATACAGCAAATTATCAGTTGCAAGTGGTACACCTTGTGTATTAGATTATTTACAACAGTTATAATCATTCTTTTCTGTTTCCATCATTGCATCTATGCAACTTGGGTAATGAAATTTGCTTTGATATGACATCAGCAACATTATAGCTTCAGTGTATTGCAAATGGCGTAGCAAGACACTGAATTCAATTAGCAACTGTTTACCAATTGTTTTTAAACGTACAATGAACATTAAAAACACACATAAAGAAAAGCAATAGCTAAAAATGGCAATTATTTGCTTGCTTTTCAAATACAAAACACCAGATTTATTATATCATATTATTGATAAATCATTCACATGTAAGATATTTAAGGGGTTATTCACTAAAGTCCGAATTCGCCAGATAAAGACATTCGCAATAGGCTGCTACTGTCACAGGCGCGTCTTTATAATGAGAATATTGTTTATTATGGGAAAATTATTGCAATTTTAATTTTAAAAAATTGTCGTAACTTTTACCATGGGGAAATTGTAGCAGATTTATTATGGGAATCCGCTGTTTGGTAATTCGACAGTCGAATTCGCACCTTAGTGAATAACCCCACTAATGTTTATCAGAAAATCAAATGTTTTTTAATGCCAATGTTTAGCAGAATATGCACCAGATTCAAATGCAGAATCACTGCAACAAATGTAAAGAGCAAGTTTAATAGGATTGTGCTTTACAGAAAGGCTATCTGACTCATCAGGGTTTGTTAATGACTTTACTGTCTATTCGCTTCATTTCATTATTAGTTATTTATACTAAAACAATCATTTTTCCAAAATAGCTTATTTTTTTTTAGCAAGAATTCTGTTTAGAGTACAAGGGCTGCTGAACCAAGGAAGCAAACAGGGAAAGTCAGTTACCCAAAAACAAATTATGATGACAATCAATTAGAAAAATGCTAATTTTGAAAAAAAATTTTTAAATAAAATTGTATTAGCCTTAGTTTCCTGTTTAATACGTCACTGCAATGTCTACTATTGTCAGCAAAGGCTCCAATTTACCAAATGTCTATGAAACCTGCCAGTCATTATATTCCAGAGAACAGTTGCTTGTTCTGATGTGTAAATGGTACTCTATAACACAGCCTTAGAATTAGCTAGATGTCAAGTGCTTGGTATTGTATGTCTGCATTAAGTTATACATCACAGAATTCCACGTTTAGAATCTCTGTTTGTGTCACAAAGCAGGAACAAAACACTCACTACATGCTGGGAACTCCCATGGTTCATCTCTTCATTTCCCTACAGAGGGAGAGGACCTGTCAGCATGAGGCCCCGGGACACTACTGAGAAAGGCCCACAGAGAGGAATTAAAAAGCAAGGCAAGAACAGATATAGATGAGAGACATTGTTGCCACTGCAAAGGTTGATGTCAAGTCAATGGCAGAAAGACAGGAGACAGGGTAATATGTGTGTGCCTCTGGCAGTGTCACTGGGTAAGTGCTTATGTTGCTTCTGGTGTCATTGATTCTATGTGTCACTGCATGTTAAAATCAAACTGATCTCAACCTTTCCCCCTATAAAACAATAGACCGCATTAATTCCAGTGCTACTGGAGAAAGGCTTTAACCCCATAGTGATGGAGGCCACAAAGCAATATCCTTCAACAAAACTGCATTGCATTAACCCTGTCATTGCCATAGCTTGCAGAAAATTAACTCCACCTGTGCTAAAATTTACATCAATGGCAAAGCTTGCAGAGCAACCATACAACACCTCCTTGCTAAGCCAGAAGATCATTAACCCCCCCCCATCCCAAGAAGACTTAAGAGAGTGGAATTAGCTTTATTGCATAGAAAGTCTGCAAAGCATTCACCCCATCATACTGGAAGATTATTGCCACCTTTGGCGAAATGAGTAGTACACTAGTCTTACACCTGTCCAACCCTTGTAATTGTGCGCAGAGCTTTTACTGCAGGCTACCAGTGTCACACATCAATACCCTGAAACATTAGAGTTTATAAAGCAAATCTTCCAGTAAAATGCAGGATTCTTCCACTTAGGAAATGTATACATCTGTCTCTAGACACAGCAGTATTTAATATGCATAAAATCTATCTGCCGTTGATGGTGTATACTCTTCCAGTACCCATATCCTTCGAGGCTTAAACCCCATTATATTAAAGCCTGAAAAACTCCAATAAACTAGAATATCACAGAACCCCACCCTGTTACAGGAAGCAAAG
Organism: Pipa parva; assembly: GCA_019650415.1. Lineage (NCBI taxonomy): Eukaryota > Metazoa > Chordata > Amphibia > Anura > Pipidae > Pipa > Pipa parva. The sequence goes on from WMED01016376.1 coordinate 11,919, forward strand.
CAATAAGCCAGTCATGCCACAGCCAGTAGAGCATACAGATAGGTCTGCCAGAGCCAACAGCCACAGTCTTGCTACAGCAAAGCACTGTCCCAGCAGAGGCAGTAGACCATAAAACCAGTCCTCCTGGAGCCAGTAATGCATTAGCCCAATACAGCCATTACTTTAATATAATCACACAATGCAGAGAACTATTTAAGCTCTACATGAACTAATACATCACAATTAATCTGTCTAAAGCCAATAAAACATTACCAGTCTCCCCAGTACTGGCAGGGTATAGTGCCCAGCCTGCCAGAGCATTATCCCATTCCTATTAGATGCGGTATATGTGCCTAAACCAGCATAGCACTGTCCATTTCCAGCCAGCAGAACACCACTCCAGGTCAGTAGTAGCCAGCAGAGAAGTGTACCTGTCCAACCACAGCCAAGGGAGCATTAGCCAATCAAGCAAAGCACAAGCCCATCCTGACAATAACCTAATATATTTCTCTATGTGTGTGTGTGTGCCAGCATAGCACCTGCCCAAGCCTGGAGAACATTAGCCAAAGAGAAACCTGTAGAGCAGAGCATTGTGTGCAGAGCACTGTGAGCAGAGCATTGTGTGCAGAGCACTGTGAGCAGAGCAGTCAGTGGGTTACCTGAGAGCTGCAGACTGTGTCCTGGCCAGCAGGTCATTGGTGATCTGGGCACACTGACAGGTATACCTGGATCTGTGCATACACACATACTAACAGCAATAGGTATAAATACACAAAACAACAACAGTCACTCCACACCAGTTGTGCCAGACACTGCATGCAACACATGGGCGTACACAGGTATTAATGGGGATGTATGAGCACTTTTACTGACACACACACACACATGTACTACTACTCCATACACATTGCCTCCTCTCACCGGTCCCACTGCTCCTGCTCCCGACACAGCCCATATTAATCCTGCCCAGTCCTGATACACATCGCCGGGGTCACACAGGCTGGGGGGGGGGGGG
>WMED01016377.1:0-13333 GCA_019650415.1 Pipa parva
TCAAAAACATTTCCCTGTACATTCATTTCTAAAAACATTTCATCATCCCAGGGTGACTTGAGGGGGGGAGGGGTCCCAGGGTGACTTGGACTGCCTAGAACTGCCCTTACTTCACTCAGTTCCACCCCCCAGATCATGCACCGGGGCCGCCTCCCTGAAGTACTGCCCCTGGTCTCTCAGTAAAATGAAATGTTCTCAAGCTATGGGAAATACTGGTCAGCCTTCCCTCCATTCTGCACTAACTTTGCCTAGAACTGCCCTTACTTCACTCAGTTCACCCCCCCCAGATCGTGCACCGGGGGTCGCCTCCCTGAAGTACTGCCCCTGGTCTCTAAGTAAAATGGAATGTTCTCAAGCTATGGGAAATACTGGTCAGCCTTCCCTCCATTCTGCACTAACTTTGCCTAGAACTGCCCTTACTTCACTCATAGTGTCTCCCATTACCTCCTAAAGGAAGCCCTGTTCTGAAATGTGGCTATTTGCATCATTAAGCTCAGTGCCATAGCCATATCTGGAAAATCTTCTGCCATATCTTCCAGATATAACCATGGCTATTCCAACATATTTTCCTTGGACTGATAAATTAAAATCAATAAATAAATTAATTTGGTCTTCAGTATCATTTGTATGCAGATGATACCTAAATTTACTTATCCATTCCTGTGCTAACATGAAATACAGGCTCAAATTTCTAGCTGTCTCCTGGCAATATCCTCATGGGTGGCCAAGCGCCAGCACAAATTAAAACTCACTAAAACGGAATTGATTATCTTTACACCCATATCTGGACCTGCTCATACCTTTTCCATTTTAGTTGATGGCGAGATCATCAACCCTGCGACCTCTGTATGTTATCTTGGGGTGACTTTTGACTCTGCTCTTTCCTTCTCTAAATACATCTCTTCCAGTGCTAAAACCTGTCGATTTTTCCTTTGCAACATTGCCAAAATAGGACATCAATAGTATATGTTGATGCTTGCAGTTAGAGGTAGTGAATTGAATTCAGTTCAGCTGTACTAGTTCATCTGGTTAAGCTGGGGGCCACAACCTGGGACCCCCTCACAGCAGATTATATACCGCCTAGTGGAGCAGAGTAAGGTTGATGACTGAGAGCTTTTCAGACTCTACTCTTTCAAATTAACCATTACAAACCACATTGTGGCTTCATCCCACTGGTGGTGAATTAGATTTCTAACCCTGGGTCTTATGGTGGAACATTTGTTTTCTGTGCATGGCATCTTCCTTTCCTGCTGCATTCTAGAGGCTAACGTTTTTTTTGCTTTTTCTTTTGCTCAATTAAGTCATTACTATAAGAAGTTTCTGCCCTAAAATCAAATGGGGATTCTAAGTTCCACCACATCACCAAATTCTTTTAAAATAACAGCTAACTGGGATATTCCCCCCACTTCTTCATTGCTCCATCTGCTAAACTCAGAGGAGTCGGAGGGGGAAGAGCCACAAAGACATTCTTGTGTTGTGTTGTTTTGGCAATGTGCCAGGGAAGAGGGTGAACATACCCCAGTTACAGTATATGCAGTTCTGAGCACAACTATCCCTTGCTTCAAACGAGCCAATTAACATAAAATCTGTTTGGTTCACTTTCCCCTTAGTTAATGCACAGCTGTGATAAGGTTAAAGTTTTTACTGACTGTAAGTAATTTCATTTACATGGGCATGGGTCATTATTGTGACAAAACCCTTCAAAAAGTATGTAAACCTGCTAATTCACACGTGGCAGAAAAATAAGTTAATTCCATTGCTTCTCCACATCTTAGAAGAAGGATTTGAAAAAACAGGGATGATGTATGTTATACATTGGTTGTATCACTGCTTATGATAGTCAGACACCTTTTTCCTAGAATCACACTTCAAAGGCCAATATCTTCTTTGATGAGCAGGGGAAATATGCAGAAAGACATAAAGTGGATTTTGTGTAATTTTGATGACATACTGTGGATGAATGATTCAAACCCAGCAGAACAGACATATCCTATTAGCACAGAAGTGTACTGCGCCGAGGATGCTCAACATTAATAGTGGAAAAATACCCTACACTTTGCTTCTCTGTTAGTTAATCCCTTAATCCTCTACACTGAAGGTGTATATTAGCAATGTAAAACTACAAAATGAGTGAACGTCTTTAGTCAAGCTGGCCTTTAAATGTTAGCATCGCTACAGGGTAAAAAAAAAAACAAAACAAAAAACAGTAATCAACTCTTGTCAAAAATAACACAGACAGTTTAAAGGTTTATTTTCACCCACCATACCTTTAAAGGGGAAGTTCAGACTGCTGGGACCATAAACACTGGGAGGCCAATATCAATTGTTGCTGCTCCATACAACATTAAAAATAGGGCTGCCCCTTGACTTGGAAGACCCACTATACTTCATTCAGCACTGTAACCTGTCCCTTCCTGTGTTCCCCACATATAAATGTAATAATTGCACTACAATCAATAGATAGTACTGTGTGCACCTTAATGACTCGGGTACAGTGCAGGAGTATGACAGAAAATAGCTGCTGATCCTGCTTAGGTACAGGTGGTGTACCTAATATGCAACAGGCTCTAGTGTAAATTCAGCATTATACCCCTGGTCCCACACCTCATAAACATCCCCTCATCCATGGACCTATGTGCAAGCATATGAATGTTCATACAAAGTTATATTCTCCACCATGATTTCCATATGAAGGTAAGGGGGCTTGGCGTACAGCTTCTGTGAAACAAGTTGAAGCTTGCAGCTGTAGTGAATACAGGAGCCCCAGAAAAAAAAAAGGTATTCTGACAGCTATTGGTGTTCAATTTGCCATCAAGGGTCCATCTACCACAGGCCCAGTAGTAGCTCTCTCCACTGTATGTATTCCATGTTGTGTTAAGGCACAAATGGCAGCTTTTCAGCGATGGTTGTTACCTACCTACACTAAAACATACATTTTTATTGCCACTCAATTTAGAATTAATATTCGCAGAAAAGATTAAGGCCCTAATTCAGCAGAGTGCGAAGTGAGCCACGAAGCATTCGGCTCACTTCGCACATGGTGTTATGCGCATGCTGATGTCCTGTGCGCGGACATCAGCATGCGCATTAAAGGGATTCCCCTCCCGGCAAGAGCACTTGAGTCTCAGCGCATGCTGATGTCCTGCACGCGGACATCAGCGAGCGCATAATACCATGTGCGAAGTGAGCCGAACGCTTTGCGGCTCACTTCGCACTATGGTGAATTAGGGCCTAAAACTATTAGTAGTGAATGATAATGTGGCAATGTGCCTTTTTTATTTAACCATACTTCATCCGTGGTTTTAACTTACTTTGTTAAAATCAAAACCTGATGTTTGTGTCCCAACTTGCCAGCCATTGCTGTGGGTGAGGGATAAACCTGAATCACCAAAATACGACTGGAGTTTATGGTCCTGAATAACAAATATGGCTGAATAAAGAAATTTCCTGTATCTGTCTGCTTAAAAGGGTAACTATAGTCAGATTACATCTTTACATATGCAGTACTATTCCTTAGTGAGAATCGTTTCTCCCCAGTAGTTGTTAAGTGTCACAGAATGAATGAGTAGGCAGTACTGATCAACTCTTGCACCAGGAAATGTGTGTGTAACATTTACTGACCAGTTTTCCATGAAAATGTACCCTTCCCTGGACACTTTTTGCTCTACTTACTACTTAGCACATGTGCACAACTCAGCTTTCCCTCTGTAATCTCCTACATTCCTACTTAATTTATGTGCCCAAACACTGTTTAACCAATAGCAGTCAGGCAGCTTTTTCGTCCTCTGTTGCCTGACTTGCAGAACAGAAACGAGAGGGAGAGGAAAATGTCAGCTATCAGGAAAACTAATTGAGGAAAGCAAACGGCAAGTATTATTTCTTCCCTAAATATTTTTTTAAATATTTGTGTCAGCAATTGGCTTAGTATAAAGGAGTTTTATATGTATGTGTGCAGTTATATCAGTACTATAGTGCCCCTTTAAGAAGCGTGACAGGTCTTCACTACATGATCCATTCATAACCATGACCGTTTGGCTTACAATCTAGCAGTTTGATCATTATGTGCATGGTAGACAATAATTGGAGTAATAATAAGAACTAATACTCAGATCTACAGCTTTCTTGTTTAATGAAGCACATGACGTTCAAACAAATAAATATCAAACTGTTAAACGTCAAATAAATACAACATGGCACTGCCAGTGTTAAGCCCTATGCTGCCACATACAAGCAGAGCATATCCAATTATATTTCTCCTTTCCTTAGATCTGGCAGCATGGGAATAATCTCCCATTCTCTTATACAGTATAATCCCTATAAACCTGCAATGCATGAGGGTTGCTCTGGCAGTGGGAAACTATAACAGCCCTGTATTTGCTCAGAGGTCAACAAAGCAGGTTATTGTACAGGAAAGGCAATGTACGTAACTGAGCAATTCATCAATGGGGGGAATCATTTACTGAACCTAGTAACTCAGAACAACCAATCAGCAGTTAGTATTCACTGGATTAGAGGAGTTAGAAATACTAAAAGGCAGCCTGTGATTGGTTACTGTTACATTAAATGGTTATTCCTGTTGATGAATTACCCTTAATATTTTCAGAACAGATAACTTTCATGTCAGAGCAGTAAATGTCATGGTTCAGGCACAGCAGCAGTGATGAGGAGAGTGATGAAAAAGTATTTATATGGGCAGAGCACAGTTCACTATGGTGCACAGTTAGTAGTTTACTGGTGCATTGGAAGAAGAGTCTTACTATGGTTTGAGCACATTAAAGTGAGATATGGCGAGAGAGCAAGGGGATGCGGTAAGGGAAGGTATTATTGTGCCACAGTATGGGGACTGTAGTAGAGACCAGAGAGGCAATATGGGAAGTGTATACTTTAGTGGGGGCTGCACAGAATATGCCATGATAAGGGTGAAGGGTAATAGAGTGAGATAAGAGGCAATAATGTCATTACCTTCTCGATAAACAAAATGTGCCATGTTGATAGATGAGCATTAACCCCAGTCACCAACATTAAAATGGGGATTAGTGCCAACCAGCAATATGATCAGAAAAGAAAGAATATCCTATTGTACAGCCTGCAGGAAAAGCTATAAGGGACAGACAGCATGGAGGCACTCAGACCGTATCATGGTGCAAGGAAAACTCTTATAGTGCAGAATAATGTGTCATAGTGCAGGCAGAGCAGCTTTAGCTTGTATTTGAGGCAGAACAGTATTTTCTAGTATGCAGAGAAAGAGAGAACAGTCTGCCACTGCAAACAAAGAGAGTGGAGAATAAGAAGAGCAGTATATCAGTTTTACAGGCACAGCAGCCATTTTCCTAGGGAGAACAGATATAGGTATTATGGAGTGTGCAGAGTAGCCTGAGCAATGACAATGGTTGAGCAATATGAATAATATGTCAGGCATCATGCATATCGGTTTCTCAGCTCACATACATTTAAATAGTCATTCTCCACCATGTTTGGGAAACAGAAAGCAAGACACATGTACAGCTTTTGCAATATTGACCTCTGAGGGAGCACCAGAGTTGTGTGAGCAAGATACAACTGCGTAACTAAAATTGTACTAGATTAACCATCCATGGTTGTTTCCAAGTGAGCAGTGACACAAATGACACAGTGACACTGAGTCAGTCAGTGGATGTCATAAAATGAAGAATCCCCCTCAAGCACTGATAGAGTTGGCCACATCGGTGAAGACGAGGCGGGTCGGCCTCTGGAGTGGGCACAGGCTTGTTAGTAAAACCTAGAAAGATAAATACAGGATAAGTTAAATTTAGTAACTAATTAGAAATACCCTATATATCAGATAGAGGTGTAAGTCAGAGGTACTGGAACTGAGAAATGTAACTGGGCTACTAAATAAAGACATCTGAACAAATGCAAGTGCAAATAGAGTATGGAAAATTGCAGTGTAATAGGGTACTGACGTCTGTGATAAAGATAGATGTTCCAGCACTCCCACAAGTAAAAGCATACACGAAACGCGTAAGGGGGTGCCAATCTTTCTTTTGTTTTTACCTTTTTGTAACTGGATCCTGTTTTAACTAACATGGAATCAAATTTTGATGCTTTTACTTGTGGGAGTGCTGGAACATCTATCTTTATCGCACTACAGAGGCAATCCATTCCAAGCACCCTTATATTTTACAAGCCTTCATTACAGAGAATCTTTTTGCTTACGATACTGGGATTGAGCAACCACTACAATTATATTTACTGACGTCTGTGGCATTAATCCCTACCTATTAGCACAAGAGATTTTTTTTCAATAGAATGGAAGGTATCGTAGTATACAATATCTATAGATTCATTCTCTATGTAAATTAAATAATACGAGTGCAGGAGGTGCATTAGTATTAATCCTACCAATTTACTTCAAGTGAAATTCAGTAACCAGTACAATAATTTCTTAGCTCTAGTAATTGATAGTAAACAATTAGGGGACTTTCATTATTTTAGCTGCTCTATACCAGTAAATGCTAAGGAATGATTGGTTGCTATGGAATACTAGAACAATTGCCCTGGTTGTTGAATTCCCTTTACTGCTTTGTTTTGTTTCTTGGATTCAGCTGGTCGGGATCTGTCAACTGAGACTTTACCTTGGAAGTGGAAGGATCCCAATATTAGAGTAGAATAATTCCTGCATGTTAGATCACCTCACCTTCTGAATTTTACATTATTTTAATTTGGTCTTTTTCCTCCAAAACTTCTGAAAAAGTTCTATTACAGTCATGCGTAGGGTTGTTTTCCCATGAAAACTGCAGATACAGTATACAAAGTATACCTGCCACAAGTGAAAACTGGCTTTGTTTTTGAGAATCCAGCTGTGTGTACTTTACAGAACGTCATCTAGGTTTTAGTTGAATAAACTTTTTATTTTGAACAAAGTGTCTCTCAAAGTGACCTGTTGAGCAAATTGATTTTTGTCTTCATGGCAATAATGGCACACATCCATGCTTTAGATATGTCAACTACAAAACCGCCATTATAGGTGAAAGTTTAATTTCTGTCTTTTAAATGGAAGGTCATTTCCAGGTATACTGACCCCGTGACACAGTGATAGTACAAGATAGGAACACTTTTTTTTTTTTTTTTTAAATAAATAAAATAGAGAATTCTTATAATTGGAAAAAAACAGAATACACCTGAAACAGGGTAGAGAATTTAGTTATCAGTTTATTGTGAAACATACAGTATTTTAATAAGCTTTGAGTTTGGTGGACACAAATTAAAGTGTACCTGTCACCTCAAAACTAATACTAATTTAGGTTGTACTAATGACATTAAATGTTTTTGTAAATATATATGTATTTAAAAAAATGTACCTTTATACAAGTGTTTCTCTCTGTCATCTTCCCTGTCAGCCTGACTTTTCTTTCCTGGGTCAGGTGATGATGATTGACATTATAGATCCTCCAATCAGATCCCTGTTAGATCGTGATTTAAGGGATCTGATTGGAGGAGCTATAATGTCAATTATCATTTATCCCCGCCTACCCGACTCGGGAAAGAAAAGTCAGGCTGACAGGGAAGATGACAGAGAAAAACGCTGTATAAAGGTACATTTAAAAAAAAAATACTTATATATTTACAAAAACATTTATTTCATTAGTACAACCTAAATTAGTATTAGTTTTGAGGTGACAGGTGCACTTTAAGGTCTAGTTGGCTAATTTAGCTATTATCTGGCTGAATATCTCAGTCTCTCCAGTTGTATCTGACCTGGTCACAATGACATTTCTAGAACATTACTCATTTGATAGTAAACATATATGCACCAATAAGCTTACTGTTGCAGCTCAGATGCAATAAGAGACTGACCGTACAGCTCAGATAAAGATTTGATGGTCAATGTGTAGGCTAGAATTTAAAAAATCATATATTCCCATTTTGACCATTCTTATGTCAAACTCGCTATAAATTCATTCATTCACTAATGACAAAGTACAGTTCAGTAGCACAAGGAAGGTGTTTAGCTGTCACTATGGTAACACAGTATACATATCTTACCTGTAGATACATCAAGAGATTCTGCCACTAACACAGGTGCACCTGTCTGAATTGTTTACCCTAGGACTAAGGACTCCTCCTGTAGCAGTATCACCATCCCTGTCATAAAATAGGGCTTTATGTGTGGTAAAAAGTCAACTTATTTATTTTAAGGTGAATTTTATTAATATAACACATATAGTAATGAAAAGGAAAATCTGAAACAATGCAGACCAAATACTTTCATTACAATGACGCTAATGGAATAATCCCATATTTCCCAATTCTCCAGGGGGGGGGACAGTGGAACAATGACGCTGTTAAGTAATCAAGTCCTCCATTGTTCACTATGGAACTTTAAAAATCACATGTCCCATGTCCATGAAGCAAATATGTAACTAAAACCTCTGTGTTAAAAATGGATGCACTTTCAAAGAATACGAATACTGATTCAGTACTGTGTACAGGGGGCAAGAGAATGTGCATTTTTCTTTTGTTTGTTGCTGCAACATTTGGTCAAAAAAGAGGTACTTCCAATTTTCCCACTTTAATTATTTGTCCCTATGTTTAGCTCAAGAAAATACTATTTATCTCAATTTCCCTACATTACATGAAATGGACTGGATAATCATCTGCACGATGGCTCTAGCTGTCCAAAACATGGTTGCGCCATTTTGATTGGGTTGGCAAGCTTATCAAGGTTAAACAGCTTGGCTAGGCATATAATTCGCATCTCCCCATGCACAGATAACTGGCAGCTAGAGCACAGCTTGGAAGGAAGAAGCAGCAGCTGTTTTGTCCCTCGTTCTCAAAATGATTGTTTTATACACACACTTACTTTATTTGTTGTTTTGGTACACTCTAATATAAGAGTTTATTAGATGAAAAGATATACCAAAAACATAAAGACACAAGCCTGTAATATTCCTTTGTACCACAGCAGTTTTCATGCCGGTTTATCCACCTACTCGTGTGAATACTTCTACTGTATGAGCCTGTATTAGATTGTTTTGTGTGGGCCAATCAGAAGGCATTCTAAGTCTTTAACATAAAATGTATTTACTGCTGTGCTCCTACAGTGTAGGGACAATATACTAATCAGGTATGACATTAATTAAGATATTATCTCAGAGATATTTATTGATGATATTTGTAGTAGTCCATGCATAAATATTTTACTCTACATAATCATACAAATATAGCACTCCCTACATATGAATAAATTATATCCTCCCTTTAATTCCTTTCTGTATCTATATTTCTATTCATTATAAAGCACTGCTAGGTTAGGCAGTGCTGAAGAATTTAACAATACAAACATGGGAGAAGTGTTCAATATATTACAAGTAAAGCTAATTGCAAACATAGAATCACAAAGATACATCACTGTTTAAAGGGGAGCTAAAGCCGACTCTTAAAGTGTACCTGTCACCTCAAAACACTAATATTAATTTATGTTGTACTAATGAAATAAACGTTTTGTAAATATATATTTTTAAAAATGTACCTTTAGACAGCGTTTCTCTGCGTTATCTTCCCTGTCAGTCTGTCTTTTCTTTCCCGAGTCGGGTAGATGGGGCAAAATGATGATTAACATTTTAGCTCCTCCAATCAGATCCCTGCTATATCATGATTTAAGGGATCTGATTGGAGGAGCTATAATGTCAATCATTTAGCCCCGCCCACCTGACACTCTGAAAAGAAAAGGCAGGCTGACAGGGAAGTTCAAGATGACTCCAGCACTCCGTAGTAAGTATGAATGAGTTGCTTTATTAAATCATATTAAAAACGTGCATAAGATAAAACCAACTGCCTACGCGTTTCACGCCGTAGGCGCTTATTCATGGCATAATAATGTGGAAAAAACATTGCACTTAAATACACATAACAATCAGTCATATCCGGTGGAAGTTCAGGGTAAACGAATAAAGTATTTTAAAGTATAAATTCTACTTGCCTTTAAACATTTATTATGGTTCACATTGGTGACAGGGTTTGATGTAATACTTATACTTTATTCGTTTACCCTGAACTTCCACCAGATATGACTGATTGTTATGTGTATTTAAGTGCGATGTTTTTTCCACATTATTATGCCATGAATAAGCGCCTACGGCGTGAAACGCATAGGCAGTTGGTTTTATCTTATGCACGTTTTTAATATGATTTAATAAAGCAACTCATTCATACTTACTACAGAGCGCTGGAGTCATCTTGAATTTCTCTATTGGAAGTCGTCCGACATTCTCCGGAGCACCCGTTTTTTCACTCCTGCACATGGGGATGTAGCGGTCAGTACAAAAATTCCTTTGACAGGGAAGTTGACAGAAATATTGTATAAAGGTAAATTTTTTAAATACAGGTACATATATATTTACAAAAACATTTATTTCATTAGTAGAACCTAAATTAGTATTAGTTTTGAGATGACAGGTGCACTTTAACTAAGATCATGATCATCAGTACAGGAGGATGGCCAGTAGGCAGAGCCGGCTCTGGCTCTATTGACGCCCTAGGCGCCCCTTCCCCTGGCGCCCCCATCCCGCGTCACCCCCTCCCCCAGCGCCCACACACCCGCGACGCCCCGCCGCCTCCCCCGGCGCCCACCCACCCGCGACGCCCCGCCCCCTCCCCCGGCGCCCACCCACCCGCAACAAAAACCTTTGTGCGGGCAGGCGTAGTCGGAAATGTAGTAAAAAAAATGCTAGGGGCGCCCCCCTGGGCAAGTGGCGCCCCTAGCATTTGCCTACTCTGCCTAATGGCAGAGCCGGCACTGCCAGTAGGTAATGAAGTTTGCAGTAGTGCTCCTCTGCTCGATCACTACTGGGGACCTCCTTGAATCTGGGGCACCAGGACAACTGCCCACTTTTCGACCACCAAATGCTGGCCCTGTGCTTACGTAGATAAGTGATTACACACAGAATATAGCTTTTACTTACACTACAAGGGAAAGGATTATCTAGGAACCCACAACAACCAGATGTTTGCTTCTTTGCTCTACCTGTTGATTGGTTGTCCTGGGTTATCAGACCTACCAAATCTTGATTGGCTTCTACATTTCCCTATGCATGTTTATCTGTGCTGTACAATATAAGTACAGTGGTTAATATAAAGCTAATCTGTTATTTAGTCATGTCTTGTTATAAATAACCAATTTGAACCAGTTGGTTATATTGGTAAAAAAATATTTTTTTTTACCAGAAAGCACATTACAATATTACCACAAAGTATATTTCCACTCAGTTTGCTAAATATGAAAATAAGTATTTTAGAATTCAACAATGTACCTATTTGGCTTTATAATTATTTATTTATCATATAGGATATATATATAAATATATATGGACAGGATAATGCCAACTGATATGTTTTTTTATGCAGAGGTCACTTCCATGCCCTGTAGAGCAGGGCTCCCCAACCACCAATCCACAGCCCCCTTGGTACTAGGCCGCATGGTGGTGATGCACACACAGTAATGGTTGCGCTAAGATGTTTTAATTATGGATTTAGGAAACATTAAAGGCAATAAGGCCCAAGAATGGCAATCTTGTAGCACGTTTATATGCATGAATAATCTAAGAGCATTTGCGATTTTTTTTTTTTAATTTTTTAATTCACTCAACTAACTCACTTGTGCGATTTAAACAATATTTCTACCTGCGACAGCAAATTTATCTACACTTAAAAAATATGTAACATATTGCTGTCATCTACATGGATCATCTGACTATTTGGAATAAACATCATTCTCGCATTATAAATTTGAGATGATATTTTATGTGCAATTTTTATCTACAAATAGTGACACAGAGTTTTACATTCATTTGGAAACCATGACAGATGCATCTGCACCATTAAATCAAACTGACCTCAGTGCAAAATCACTTTTGAAAATTTTTTTTATTAAATCAAACTGATTTTTGCTGACATATTAATTTTAACTCTATAAACGCCAAGGCAAATATACATGTCCCAAAGGGCTAAGTCTGCTTTGTAATTGTTTTTTATTTTTTGTTAAATTTCTATGATGTTAACCAGTGTAGCATTTAGTATGAATGTAGTATGGTTGTGCATGTTTCATTGCAGTGTAAATAGTCATTGTTTTTAGCTTTAAAGGATTGTGGACATGTGCTTGCTTACCTTGCCCTGTGGCTGAATATCCCTGTTTGGTTCCAACAATTCCTGTTCCAGATCTTCCTGCTCCTCTGCTGGATCAAAGTTATACATGGGCATCAGCTGATGACGGAGTTTTTCCAATCTGTGGGATGAAAAATGTTCAGAATATAGCGTATATTAAAGGGGTTGTTTCCATTACAATACATTTTAGTATGCTGTTTTATAAGACAGTTTGCAACTGGTCTTTTCATATAATTTTTTTTTCCCTTTTATTTGACGTTTTGTCAATAACCTCTTGTGTTTACATTTGACTGGTCCTTTGGTTGCTAGGATCCCTAAACATAGCAACCAGGTGCTGAATTAAGTACCTACCAATAGAATGATAGTTCAGGGTCTTAGAGTAGTCATGAAAATAAATTAATTATAAATGATAAATCAAGCTTCAGATTAACTGATTTCCCGGTTGCTGGACATTAGTGACCTACACCAAAAAAAAAAAAAAAAAAAAAAAAAAACCAGAACAGAAAGGTGAATAATTAAAAAGAAAAAATCTCAAATATAAAAATAAAGATCAACAACATAATAAATTAATTCCAAGCTCAAAATCCCCTTTAATATATATAATTCATGGCTTAGTGTAAAAAATATTTTAGGAGAGTTATTTTACCATATAAAACTCACAAAAATACACTTTGAAGTGACCACAGAATATCTTTAAAGTCATCAGTTCCCTTTTATTGGAGATTGCGGTTACTTTTGAAACAGAGAATTCAGTGTTAGTCCCTAGTTTATTTCTAATATTAATTAACTATAAAAAATCAAGACAAAAGAACAGAGAGCCTTTTCCTGGGAACTAATAATTGAAAGGTTTAGGCCCGGGATCTCAAACTCACGGCCCTCGGGACGACAGTTTGCGGCCCCCACCTCAATATCTAAGTTTAACCCAATCAAATGGGTCCTGCGCTCCACCAGGTGTTTTTTTTGCCGGTGGAGCGCTTGATCCAATACAGAGGGAATCCTGGCTGACTCCCTCCGTGGTTTGGGGAGGGCTCCTGTGACCTTATCGGTCACAGAAGCCAATAGGAACCCGGGAGCGCATGTGATCAGCGCTTCCGGGTTCCTTCTCCCGTTTAGTTATGCCGGCTGCGGCAGCAACAGCAAGCGTTGCTGAACTCTGCCTGGGGGGTAAGTAAGACTCCCCTCACCAACACCC
>WMED01016378.1:0-13333 GCA_019650415.1 Pipa parva
GGCGCAGTCGCCCGAACTGTTCGCACTACTTCGGACAATGGTGAATTCCCCCCTATAGCTTTTCCAATCAGATGCCTTAAATCATTATTTAGCACAGATCTGATTGGAGGACCTATAATGCCAATCATCACCTGATCCAGGAAAGATAAAGTCAGGTTGACAGAGAAAATGACAGAGAGAAACGCTGTTTAAAGGTACATTTTTTTAAATACATATATATTTACAAAAATGTTTATTTCATTAGTACAACCTAAATTAGTATTTGTGTTTTGAGGTGACAGGTGCACTTTAATTTGAACTCCAGTTCTTCTCGCTGTAATGATGCGATAGCCGTTAGTGGGTGTGTCTAACTTGTTCCATCTAATCTTACAAATGTTTCTCTGAGGTGTGAACTAGTGAATGAACAGATCACAACATCAAATGAATTTCTTGTCAAGCTTGTTGAACCATTTCTGGATAATCTGGATGCCATATGGCATGGGCATTGTCCTTGAGATAAAGTCCATTTAGAAATGGATACACTGCTATTATGAAGGGGAGCAAAGGGGGGGGTGAGGGGGGGGGGGTCCTTTTATCATGTGGAAAAGAGACATTTGTTCACATATGGACAAATAAGCTACAGTTTTTGAATACTCTTTAGTCCCTATGATTTTCTTGAATCTTTAAAACCCCTACCATCTTGACGTAAGAGAATAGTCACATAAACTGTTTTTTAAAATTCATTTCAATAGTGGCACAACTGATAGTTTTTGTCGCCTCTTGTATACCACATTTTGAATCCTTTTGAGTGAAATGTTGCCAGAGTATTAACAGAAACCATGCTACAAGTGCTCCAATCTGCTACTTTAATAATGAACGCCTTGGCAAATTGTCACTTTGACAAATTATGATTACCCTAATTGTTCACTAAATGAGCACTGCTGAATATGCAAAGATGGCAAGGTGTCTAGTTAACGTGAAATGACACATTTACAAGATTATTCAGGCATTGATAAAAATGCCCCTCAACAAAACTCAATAATAATACACACAAGATCAAGATATTTTCAGCATTAAAATATATAAACTTTGCTCCCACTGCACAGCAGAATATAATTAATCCTGCCTAGTCCAGTTTACACCTTTGGTGGGTTATATCATATTCCAAAAAAAGGGAGAATTTAGTGTGTTGTAAATATCAGAGAATTAGTAATGGTATATTTTCTCAAGAAGCGTCTCAACGTTGTTTCCCGTTTCTTAACATGAATATTTATCTTCATATTTAAAAAGCAGATTTTCCATGTAAAAAAAAACATAAAGGTAAGCGCCGTTAGCCTAGTCTCCCCGGCCAGTGAATTAAGTTACAGAATATAGTTATTAGGACAATATCCAGCAGGGGTCATGTTTCATCAGCAGTTGGTTTTTGACAAAAATGAGCTTTTGATTGGCCAGAGCAATCTTTTCAGTCATTTTCATCTTTTTGAGTACAGAGATAGGAAAGGTGCAAGATTATGACATGCTTTCTTTTGTCTTTTTGCGCTTCTTCCTTTAGGTAGCTGCTGCTATGCATTACGTTATCTTGCTCCAATTGGACTGTTGATTTGAAGAAGCTTGCATTTTGAAGTGACTTTACTAGTTTACTGGCCGTTTTTTAAAGTATTTTTTCCTTATATATTCTTCTATTATTATTTTCTTCACACTTTTTATGTATGCTCTTTGTGGTATAAGTTATTTTTTATATGTGAGGCGCGCAGTTTGAGTTTTAGCACATTTGCTATTGTTTTTGTAAAGGTGCAAGATTATGACATGTTCAGATTAATGTTTATTAGATTTATGTTCAGATTAATTTAGCTGTGATACAAATTGTATTGGGTACAATAGTTTTATATAACGGGCAATGTATGAGTGTGCAGAACACCAGAAAATAACCAAATGGTATTTGCTTTGGTATGGCCATTATTCCTATGCAGTAGCTGTAAAAATATTTCTTTGAAGCTTAAGTTCAATAGAAAGCAATAGGGCTACATTGGACCTATATTGTACAGGTTCTCCCTGGGTCTGAGATGGGTGATGTAATTATTAATAAAGCACAGGTTCCTTCGTTACAGCACCATGCAGTCTCCCAAACATATATCACAATAATGGAAATGAAGAACTATACACAGGCAGCTGTACTGCAACCCTTTATTGGGTGAAGGTATAAACACTACGAGGGGAATTCACCATTCAGCGAAGTGAGCTCCGAATTCTTCGGCTCACTTTGCAAATGGTGTTATGTGCTCGCTGATGTCCTGCACGCGGACATTAGCAAGCGCATTAAAGGGATTCCAGTCTCGGTGAGAGCAAATAAATTGCATCTCCGAGACTGGAATCCCTTTAATGCGCTCGCTGATGTATGCGTGCAGGACATCAGCGAGCACATAATACCATTTTTGAAGTGAGCCGAAGGATTCGGAGTTCACTTCACTGAATGGTGAATTCCCCTCGTAGTGTTTCGGGTCTTATGCCCTTATTCAAGACACTTAATAAAGGGCATAAGACCCAAACATGTAGTGTTTATACCTTCACCCAATAAAGGGTTGCAACACAGCTGCCTGTGTGTGGTTCTTCATTTCCATTATTGTGATATAGGGCTATGTAGGAGTTTGAAAGGTGGCTGCAACCAGCAAGACAACACAAAACAATAAAATCAGGAATTCAGCCCCAGAGAAAATATTTAAAGATGTACTGTGTAGGAATAACTGGCATGGCAATCCAATAGTTTCAGTCCTTCTTTTCCTGACATTACTGGTCCTTTAAGAGAATGATTGTGTTGGTCCAGAATTGCAAATGTGAAATCATTTTTTGTTTCAAGGCACCAATTTTCATGCTATTTATAGGTAAAAAAGATGACAATAGGAAAGATGAGTAGAAAGATGAAAATAAAATTGCTTTTTTATTGATTACTGGATTCCAGTGAAACATAGCCCTTGATTAATCACATTACAGTCTGCAAAGTGCATCATGTTGCCAAAATAGATTAGATACCCATCTTACATTAACCTTCTCTGCCCTTAGTTCCACTGCAAGGTATAGGCACCTCTTATGAGTGGATATCAAGACATTTCTGTTTCCTGGTCACCTTTACGGCACCATTAACCAATATGAATAACTCTACCTACCGGACCACTGGACAGGAAAACCCCTCACAAATCGGTTAGATTGGAACTTGCCTCAGTCTTTGTTATTGAGCTATAATATGGGTGGGAAATATTGGTGAATGCTGCCATGAAGGTGGCCAGGAGACATTAATTATTATAACTTATATGTGTATTTTAATTTATAAAATGCTGTGCTGTATAATAGAACTAATTACAGTATAGTACAGATTTGGGAAAAGTGCTTAACATAATACAAGTGAAGTAAATTACAAGCATAAAATCATGAGGATACATCACTTTAAGTGCCAGGCAGTGACTGAAAAAAAGAGGATGGAGGTCCCTGTCCCATAGCGCTTACAATCTTAAAGGTAACTTAATATAGTTTCCTGTTTCCCTGATAACCATGGCTGCAATTCTCTAAAAAGATATTCCAAAGCAAAATGAAAGGGGCAGCAAATCTTTTTTTTTTTTTTTACAGAAGGTACTACAGCCTGCAGAATTTATCTCCCCACACATTTCATTTATAGAGCCTTATAAATAAATGTATTAGTGGTAGACCATCTTGCCACTTTACAAATATCCACAGTAGGGGTTCTGGCTTCCACTGCCCAGGAACTAGATATGGTTCTGGTTAAATGGACTTTAGTTTGCTTCAGAACTTCCATGCCTGCCACCTCATGGGCTTTAAAGATACACAAAGTTATCCAATTACTCAATGTCTTCTTCTTGGAAGCTTTACCTTTCCTAAACTCCATAGGAGTGACAAAGAGATGATTGCTTCTTCTTCAACTCTTAGTTCTCTCCAGATAAACCGATAGTTCTAATTAAATCCAAAGTGTTACTGTCTCTCCTACTGACTTGAGATTTAGGCAAAAAGACGATCATCTTTTTCCCCTTCACTGAATCCATAACCTTCACCTGAAACTTCTGCCTTTCATCTTCTGGGCCTTTAAGGCAATTCTATTCATCTGCAGAAACTGTGCAGGCCTCTGGCTCAAACATCCTGAAAACTGCTGTATCATGACTGGAGACATATGAGATACAATATCAATCATGTCCTTCTTAGCCAGAATAGCAGTATTGCTATTGCCTCTTCCCTCTCATCATAGGGACCCTTTCACAGGACTGGCATGTACTAAATGTGGTTCCTATTCAAAAAGAGGTCAAAGTATGAGCCTGAAAACTATAGACCTGTAAGTCAATTGTGGATAAAATGTGTGAAGGCTTTCTAAGAGATGCTATCCTAGAGTATCTCAGTTCAAAGAAATGTATAACTCTCTATCAGCATGGGTTATGAGGGATCTTGATCCTGCCAAACAAATCTAATTAGCTTCTATGAGGAGGTTGTAAGGATTAATACTTACCCGCTCGGTCCGCTTCAGCGTCGGGCATCGCGGCGCCGTGGGACTTCCGGGTTGCGGCCGCCGCGCATGCACACTGACGTCATAGTGCGCATGTCGCGGCGGCGCAATATTTGAATCGCTAAGGCGCGATCATCTGACAGGCTCCCTGGCTATATAAGGGAGCCTGTCAGAAGGATCCGGCGCCTGATTATAGGTATTCCCTACCTTGTCAATGCCTTGCCACAGTCACAGTATTCCTGCCTTGCCACAGTCACAGTATTCCTGCCCTGCTACAGTCACAGTATTCCTGCCCTGCTACAGTCACAGTATTCCTGCCCTGCTACAGTCACAGTACTCCTGCCTTGCTTCAGCCATTGAACCCTGTCGGGTTACAGCCTTTGTTCCAGTCTCGCTTGCCTGGTCTCCCTGCCTGTTTGGTCCATCTTGGGAAGAACTCTGAGGTCCCATTCAGGTACCCGGTCCTAGGGGACGCGACCTGGGTTCCTTCCGCAGCGAAGTCCTAACCTCCTTGCGGGGGCTCTAGGCGAATACTGGGGGTTCCTTAGACTCCGCGCCTTAGCATCTGGGTGCCTTTACGGACATTTCGGTTGCTACCTCCTTCTCCTAGGTGTATTCGGACAAATCCTAACAGAGGTGAGTTATTGATTGAACCAGGGGGAGTCACTAGATGTCATATATCTTGATTTTTCCAAAACTTTGCCTTCCTTTTGATCAACATTGTAGGAAAATAGGCTGAACTGGAGGAACTTATGCCTTTTTTCAGCTTTTAAACTATGTTACTATCTTCACTTTTCATCAAGACTCTCCAAATCAGAGGAACGTAAGAAAAAAATATGTAGGAGACTTCAAGCCTACAGCTGACTTAATCCATCCACTGCTGCTGTTATTCAGCAGGGAAATTGGGAAAATAATCTTCAACATTTGTAATTCTTAGGAGAAGCCATGGCATTCAGCACATAAACTCTTTGTTTCCTTACTAATATCTGTCACTTATTTCCTAGAATGCCTCTTTCTCCATGGCCTATTGCATTGCAACTCAAGAAATCCACATTGTAGACCTCTAGGACATGCACCACTGTTAGATTTCCCTGGGCCCATTCAATGATAGGTGACAGCTCAGCCAAAAGGTGCAAACTTCTTGTTCCTACTTTTTTCTGATGTACTCCACTACTTTATAATTGTCTAACCTTAATGATTACCCTTAGTTATGATAACAGCACCCTTATTACCTCCCTTATAGCTCTTTACTCTAGTACATTTAAAGGAATTTGCTGTCCGTCTTTTACATTTTTAATAAGGAAGTTTTATAATAGTCTCATTTCCCCTGCCCATGAGGATCATAGAAGATATTAATCCAATAAGAGTCATGCAGTATTTTACTGTTACTAATATCTGCAGATTGAATACTGCAAAGACCTGTCTCAGACTTCCTTTTTAATTCTTTGGAAGGCTAACCAATTCATTTCTGTTTGGAACAGGGCCTCTTGGAAAAACATTTTCTGTGTTGGGTTTAAATTTCTCTTTTCTATATTCACTCCTGTGATCTTGTAATATCATAGGTAATAATCTGATGTACAACCTTGCTTGATCATGGGAATTCACCAACATCAGAAAAGTAATAGAATGGTAGAATACCCCAGAATACCCTTCTTCATGATTTCTGCTAGTTGATCAACTCAAATCATTGTAAATAGATCGATTGGCACACAATAGAACAGAACAGGACTATCTATCACAGTGCCGGCTCTTCCATTAGGCAGAGTAGGCAAATACTAGGGGCGCCGCCTGCCCAGGGGGCACGGGATGGGGGGTGCCGGGGGGGCGCCTAGGGCACCAATAGGGCAAGAGCCGCCTCTGATCTATCAAATATATACTTGCTAACAAATCAACTGGTGACACTACTTGTATGATTTAGGCTAAGGATTCCTTTTTACATTTTCTTTATCTTAGAAACTGACTAAAATGTCATATATCCAGAACTAGATTTTTTAGTATTTATTCATTTTTTTATATAGAGCTACTATATTATGCAGTGCTTTACAGAGATTTATCATTCACTTCAGTCCCTGCCTCATGAAGCTTACGATCTAGTTTCCCTATTCAGTCACACACAGATGTATGTTTTTGGATTGTGGGAGGAAACCGGAGTGCCTGGAGGAAACCCACGCGGGTAGAACATACAAACTCCATGTAGATGAAGTCCAGTGTGGAACTTAACCCAGGACCCAGCGCTGCAAGACAGCAGTGCTAACCACTGAGCCACCGCAATGAAATGTCTAGTTTGTTTTCCTCACTAAGAAATGTCTCATGTAGAACCAATGAAACCTTTCACTGATGGACATATTACCTTGCTTGTAGCTGAAATAATTGCTCTGTATATTCGTCTCCTGTCTACTGAATCTCCTCTGAGTTTTTTTAAAGTTGATTCCATAAACAGCCTTTTAATGGAACTTTAGCATTACATCCTTTTTGACAGTTTCCAGCCACAACACTCGCCAGTAAGCCACTGAAAATGGCATCAACCTCACTGATAGTCTAACGGGTCAACTAACATCTCTCCCATAAATTATGTTGCCAGTTTACAATCTGCCACCATCTCTACCAATTATGATAGTTTATTATTTAACAAAATCTCCTTTTGCAGGTTTGACAATCAGACTCTGGCTACTGCTGGCTTACATAATGTCACAGTACTCACGGTATTTGTGGTGTTTCCATCACGTTGTTTGGTTGGTGTCCATGTTTGCTGCGGTTCTGACGGTTGCGGCTGGCGTCGGCGTCAGTATACGTCTTGATGCACCAATCTTGTTACAACTGACGCACACTCTGTACTCGGCTATTGGTTGTGGCGACTGCGACGGGATTGGCGTCTGACGCAAGTGGAGTTCCTGCGCTTTCCCCGCCTCTTACCTATAAATATGCGGCAGTCTTATTCACCGTCGCCCGAGTATAGTCTTTGTCTGGGTTTTCTGTGTTTGCTCTAGTTCCAGTTATTGTTTTCCGGTTTTGATCTTTGGCTTGTCTGACTACTCTGCTCTCCACCCGTTTGACCCTTGGCTTGTCTCGACTACTCTGCTCTCCACCCGTCTGACCTCGGCTTGCTTTCTGGATATCGTTGCTCTCTACCAGTACTGACCTTGGCTTGTCTGACTACGCTTTATCCTATTACCTATCTCCCACAAGGGACAGCTATCCTAAGGACCGCGACCTGGGCAGGCCCTGCAGCTCAGTCCACATCCCCTTGCGGGGGTCAATGGTGAAAACCAGGGTCTTCCTTAGACTCTGCGCCTTAGGTATAGCTTGCGCAAAGTCTCTTTGGGTAACTTCTACCAAGGCCTCAATCTCCACGCAGGTTGCACCTGCACTTTCTTTACACATAAGTTCAACACACAGTTCAACACACCTGTGAACAACTTCCTTAAATTAAACTTCACTCTTTTTTCCATATGGTCTTTGATGACTGCAGCATCATTAACTTGAGAAGTTGTTCTTCCAACCAATCTAATAACTGCTGCCTCCACTCTCAAAGCTTTATCCTAAAATTTTGAATCCCCCTTTTTAAATGGATGCTTCTTCAAAAATATTTCTGCAACCTGAGACTTTTTCTCTGCCTTTTCCACTCTGACTCAATTATCTCTTTAACCGAGGCATTAACTAGAAAAGCCACAATTTACTGCTTTCACAAGTGGCTCAATTACTGCGTCAAAAATAGTTGGTTCTTCTTCCTGTTTCCTTTCTTCATTCTCTTCTTCAGAAACATGCCACTTCTGACATTCTGACTCATTTCTCATTGGTAATGTCAGAAAGGAAATAATTCACTCTATTATAAAATCTTATATTGTTGTTTTGTACTTAATGACACTTCTTGAAATCCCTTGACATGTAAGATGAAAGAGAATTCAATAGCAAAGAGGAGGCAGGGGATTGTTATTGTATATCCTAAGAGCCTACTTGTCCTGAAACCTTGGTGATGACATTCAGGGAAGCTAGTATTACCAAAACACAACTTAAAGTGGACTTGTCACCTCAAAACTCAAATACTAAATTAAGTTCTACTAATGAAATAAATGTTTTTTTAAATATATGTGTATTAAAAAATGTACCTTTATTTAGAATTTCTCACTATAATTTTCCCTGTTATCCCGACTTTCCTTTCTCGAGTCGGGTTGGGCAGGGCTAAATGATGATTGACATTATAGCTCCTCCAGTCAGATCCCTGCTAGATCGTGAGTTAAGTGTGTGATTGGAGGAACTTTAATGTCAGTCATTCCTTCTATATATACATGCATCAAACCTTGGCTCCAATCACCAAAGCAGGAAATATTCCTACGCCTGGGACCAACAAACAACAAACTTCTACTTTAAAAAGAAGACTGTGGTCTATAAAGTGTCATTTTTTCCATCAGAAAAAGAGCCCAGAGGCAGATTAGAACCTATCTGTGTCTGTCATTCAACATGGCACCACATCGTTCTAAAATGGCCAGAGCACGTGAATATAAAATATCTTAATACCTCCTTAGCATGCATTACATTCAAAGTAAGAAGCAAAGTTTTCTATAGCAGCACTAAGGATTCAGTAATGGGAGAAATTGTACCAGTGTCTGAGATTTCCTTTGTGTTCCTTTCTCTACTAACTATAGAGTCTCTTTGCTTAGCCTGCAAAGGTTCAAAAGGTTCAACTGTGCTAAATTTCTTGGGGTGTGCCACATATGTTGCCTACTGTAACATACAGAAATACAAACATAACCATTACAGATAACTAAGAGGGGTGCAAGGTACAGCCTTTAATTTCTAGACCACAATATCAGAGCACCAACATAGCAAACACGTCACCAGCAGTCCCTCTATAAGCAACTCACAACACTAGCAGTCTCTCTGCCAGCTTGCATCTGGTTGCCAGCCAACCAGATGCTCTCAGTCACCTAGTCAACATAGCTTTGTGTTTAGGTTTCACGTTACCAAAAGGTGTCAAACCTATCTCTTTAAAGCCCTGTGGGGAAAGTGGAAAATGTAAACATATGGGGGAACAACCCCAACCATTAGCAATGGGTGACAGTACCCTAAACACGAATAGTTACAAGAACCCTCGCACACAGTAAATGCCCTGATGCTTAGTGTAAGGTTCTCAGTTTAGACGCCTCCCTTATGAATGGGTGTGAAGGGTTATTTTTAGTTTTTAATTTACAATCCTCATCCAAAGAAAAGCAAGGTGTGGAGCCATTGGTTGTCAATGGGACATTTTACTTCAGATAAGCTTTTATTCTGTAATGAACATGCAGAATAGGAAACAGGTAGAACTCTGTGACAGGCTGAGTCAAGGGTTTGTATATATAAACAAACTAGCTGATTGGCCTAAGTGGTGCTAAAGCCAAGGTATACACCTCTACAAAGAGAGGGGATAGGCCCACATAGGGATATCCGCTGGGGATAGGCCCACAGCTGAGGTTAGGGACTACCATAACCATTTAAAGCCTTGCTGTGTAAGCTTTCAACATCCTTTGATAAAGAGCCCTGTGCCTAAAACATGTAAGGTTGTATGTAAATAAAACAACTGGTAGTTCACTACCTGGCCTGACTGCTTCTCTTCCTTTGGATATACATTGCTGCATGTGGTACTACGACGGACGTACCGTGGAAGCAGAGGCCTTTTTCCGATACAAGGAAAGAATTACCTACTCCCCTAGGTGATCTCTCATACAGAGATATAGATACATCCTCTTACTTCACTGCCATCTTAAAGTTAACGAGGGGTAGGATTGCTACTGTATTAGGTGAGCATGTCTTCACTTACTGTGTAAAATAACTTCCTGGTCTCATTTACTACATTATGAAAATGACACAAGTTACAATAATACAATATTTTTTTCCAGGGACTGGACTACACAGATGAAGTAAACAGTTTTGTTTGCAGAATAAATGTTGCTGGGAAATGGAAATCAATAGAGATACCTCTTACCTTCTGAGTAAGAAAATAAAAAATTAGACGATGACTGCATAAATCACGTATGACAAAGTAAATAGCACATGAGATCTATGGCTGGAAAATGAGCAAACACTGTCATGAAGGATTAAAATTTAATGAATAATGTCCTGTCAATGCAGAGGTATTGATTACAGTGTCATTTGTACACAAAGAAAGGCAACAATGGCACATTTGTCTCAGCTTACAGTTTTCTATACAGTTAATTGCAGTGATTTCAAAAATTCATTTCTACATTTATTTGTATTATGAATAAACATGCTCCGATTCTTTCTGCACAATATGTAATTGAACGTCGGTTTATAAAGATTGTTAGAAAGACACAACAAATGTTGACACATGAAAACAATATTGCGTGAACCATACATTAGTGGACCATAAAATATGAAATGCTACCAGTAGTCTACAACTTCCACCACCCCTGTGGATCTCTGGAAGGACGCTGCTATGCTGAATAATTCCCAATCTGCTGTGCCCAGCCACACCTGCTCTCTTCCCAGCGTGGCTTCACACTTATTGTTTTGGGTAACAGCTGAGACAGGTCCATAGGTTCTTAAAGAATAAAGGAAAGGTTTATTGGACAAAGTGGTGAAATGACAGCATAATGTACAATGGTACACAAGATGTAACAGCAGTTTCATACACACTTTAGGTTTGTGTCACAGTGTTTTGTGGTGGACTCTTTCAGGTGGTGAAGGGGGGAGAGGGGTCTTTCACTGGCAGCTTCGGCTTCAGCCCCCAATGTCTGGATGTGCAACACCACCCATTTTTCAATCCTAACTGGGACTGCCTGCTACCCAATATCTTGCTCTAGCTAAGAACTAAGGATCAGTCTTCTATTTCAATTTACTGCCAAATCTATTACAGAGCTGATCTAAAGCAAATGCTCTCTCACAGTGGGACTTCTTCCCACTGTTAAGAAATATAGACTGCTAGGCCTTGCTTCACATGCAATTAAAATTGATAAAAGTCTGGCTTTCTAGCCAGTGTTCCTGCTCTCTGTGGATTAACAACAACTGTGTACTAATCAGAATTATTGTGTTATGAGTGGATTAGTCTATGATGGACCAGCTACTAAAACATAAATTGAATTTAAACAAACATAAAATTAATGTTAGAACTATCATGTACACAACTCCGCCTCATCGAATTATTGGACCAATGAATGTACTATGTACTAGGACAATGGTTGTCAAACTGTGTGGCCCAATACTAAGGTAGGTGAGGACCAAAAGGGGATCCTTGTCTAGCTGCAAAGATTTGATTTGAATAGCAAAAACCTGACAAAAAGCACTTCATTTTTTAATGTATCTGATGTTTTCCGGTATGTCCATTTTG
Source organism: Pipa parva (assembly GCA_019650415.1). Lineage (NCBI taxonomy): Eukaryota > Metazoa > Chordata > Amphibia > Anura > Pipidae > Pipa > Pipa parva. The sequence goes on from WMED01016378.1 coordinate 11,802, forward strand.
TAATATTTTGTTGACCCATACATTACAGAGGCCTTTTATGAAAAATGTATATTAATTATTATCAGGGCTAATGAAAGGAATGCTAAAAAGCATTTTTTAGCTCTTCCAGTCAGATCCCTGCTATATCTTAGCATCTTAGCAGTATGCACAAGTTGTGACATTGCCACCTAATATTGGGGCTACCACTGATATTTAGCTAGTTAAGATGATGTCTTAAAGCTCATGTTATAACAATGGAAGGCAAGCAGTGTTTCTACTGAAGGTGTTTTATTATATGGTGACAATGTAAAATGTGTATAACCACAATTTTATAGCATCTGTTGGAGGCTCAAGAGTTGACCATGAGAAATTGAGGCCCAGGTAAAAAAAAACAAAACAACTGTGCTAACACATATCCTAGCATTCATCATACAGAGAGGTAACTCAGCTAGACAAGTGTCTTTGTCCCTTTGTTAGGGAAATAAGAGTAAATGTATAAAAAGATTTCTTTGTGACATCATAGAGATGAACAGGGATGCTAGTGTTGAATGGGCCAGTAGGAACACACAACATGCTACAGGTCAATTGAATGTTCTCAAAAATGGTAAATGTCATTGTGAATGTGAATGCTACAGAGAACACACGTGAGCAGTTACACATATGTGAACATGAACAAGCAGGCTAGTGTGAAAAAAGGTCTTCTCGGCTCTAGTATAGCCTACTCTTTTTTTTATTTCTATAATGTAAATTGTACTTACAGTTTTATACTTTACATGTTATATGCCTTTTGCTGTCATGTAAAAGCTACACACAAAAAGCTGTACCAAGACATACTGTTGAATCTGCTTTTCTAGGGTCACCTTCATGTCCCAGCTGTCTGAGGTTAGATACAAGCTTGAAATTCTTCACCCGGGTCTTGTAGTTTTAGGGGGTTATTCAGGAAGCTCCGAAGTGAGGCGCGTAGTGTTCGCCTCACTTCGGAAAAACTGAAATGCGCATGCTGATGTCCTGCGCGCGGACATCAGCATGCGCATTAAAGGGATTCCCCTCCCAGCGAGAGCACTCGAGTCTCCTCGCCGGGAGGGGAATCCCTTTAATGCGCGTGCTGATGTCCGCGTTCAGGACATCAGCATGCGCATTTCAGTTTTTCCGAAGTGAGGCGAACACTACGTGCCTCACTTCGGAGCTTCCTGAATAACCCCCTTAGTCTTTAAGACAATCTCATTTACGGCAAATAGTATCGGTTGTTCGGAGTGTTAGATCTCCCCTTTTTTTGGAAATAATAAATCTTTTTCAAATATGCCTGTGAATTTTTATTTTATTTTTTTTATATCCCACTTTCCCCCCCCCCATCTAAATGAATGTTAATGATGGTTCTTGTTTCAGAAGATGAAAGATTAGGAGCTCATCGTTCTGGTTAAAAATGAAATAAAACTATAAATCTATATTTCTGCTTCTCAAATTCCAGAAGTTGATTTAACTGCAGTCTTGCTACAAATTTTACTTACATTCTATTGTCAATGCTAAGTAATGTCCAAATTTAGCAGAGCTCA